>JAOXYD010138206.1:0-10800 GCA_028565735.1 Pinacopodium congolense
CCACATACTTTGATAAATCTCTAAATATAGGCTAAATGAAGTAGTTAAGAAGTTACAAAACGTGTTAGAACCCTTCTAAACAAGCCTTGAACCTCTGAACATGATCTGGACATAAACACAGCTTCAAATTTTGTAGGATCTTGTAAAAAAATCAAAGAATATTCAAGAATATGATAATAAGAATAAGAACTTTGATTAATCTAAAAACTGAGAAAATAAAATAATAATATGAGTTTAGAAGCCCCCTATGATCCTTTAGAAACAAAATATATGTCTTAGCAATGTTCTCCAACAAACAACAAGTCAAAACTCAAAATATAACTCAATTTACAAGTGTTTGAAGCTAAGAGACTATAAGAAAAACTAAGAAAAGCTAAGAAAGAAGGAAGAGCTTCTTTCTCTACATTGCAGATCTGATCTCCCTCTTGTCTCTGCGTTTTTTTGTGTTTAGTCTCCTTTAGATGCTCTCTATCACATGTCTACTTGATGTCTCCAGTCAATACAATCGAGTAGAGACATGCCACAACCACAAATATGGAAATTCTATTAAGATATGTTAGTCTGTGTTCAATACGGTGGTTTGACTAGATGCATATGACGGTTAAAAGAATGTCGTATATAACCAAAATTGCATCTATGTATACAGGGGTCTTGGGATGCATACGGTGGTCTTTCTAGGCCACTGTATTGAGTTTTGACAGCTCCAATTTGGCACCATTTTGTGTATTTCTTGATTCCTTCTTTAATAATCATCAATTAAGCTTCAATCATGCAAAATAGACAATATCAATCAATAATTAAACACATTAAAATGATTTTAGGGGTAAATTTACACAAATTTACATCATAAAAAACTATGAATTTAACCCATAACACTCACATAAATTTATGTAAAAATGGTTGTTTTTGTAAGCTCTAAAGTTAATTATAATCATAGAATGGAAGGATGAATTATTGGATTAAAGGATGGAATGGAGAATTCAGTTTTTAGGAAAGACAGTGTATTTTCTATGACCTAGGCTGTGAATTTGACCATGAGCTCCATAACAAAGAATGTTGTCCAGTGTCTTTTACAATAAAGATCACAGATCATAGTCCTGACCTAGACTGTAACTTTAACCATGATCTCTACAATTAAGAATGCGATCTAGTGTCTTTCACAGCCAATGCTATAGTCATGATCTTGGCTATAAACTTAGTGGGTTGTATGTATATTAACACATTTTAGGGTTTTCAGTAGATCTTAGAGAGAGAGAGAGAGAGTAATAGCTAATTAAGGGAGAAAATACAAAATCAAGCTAATTTTACTCAAGATTGAAGTAATCCAAGGGAACCAAATTAAAATCAAATGCAATTCAAGATGATCAAGAGATTCTAGTAATAATCAAGTAAAGATTGCTGAAAAGGATTCCATAAGAATGAGTTTCCTATGCCCTTGTTTTTGCTTTATTATTATTGGATTTATTATTATAGACAAAAAATAATTTCTTTAGAGATCTAGATGAGATGTACCTTAGGATCAATAGTTTATGGTTTATTCTTTGATTTAATGTAAAATCTAGATTATTTTATATTTATTCATAATATTGATTGTATTTGAATTGGGATTTTCACTTGCAATTTCAATTCAAATTTAGCTTTCATTTATTTAAATTGAAAAATCATGCATATGAATAAATCTCTTCATGAATACAAAGGCTTGCATAAATTCCTAGAAATAGAATTATTTATGCTTAAGGGTTAGATTCAAACCTAACACTCAAAATCCATTGATCAGTTAATACATCTTTTTAGGGTTTTAATTTAGAAGAGATTCTAATTAATCAACTAAAGGATAGAAATTTTATTGCTTAAGAAAGAATATAATTTAATTAAGGGATTTAACAGTCTAAGTAATTGGGGTTAAATAATAGGTCGATATAAACTTGAATATAGTAAGGTTCTAGGGGAATTCTTCTTCTAGGTCTTAATCTCATTGATTTTTATTTTGTTAAGCAAATTATTTTTTTGTGATTTGATTTAGTTTTTTAATTTTAGTTTAATTAATAATTTAATCAATCATCACCCATTTTATTAGACTAGATAATAGAAAGATGACTAGTACTGGTAATTGTAATCCTCGTGGGGATGATAGTTGGATTGACTAAAAGATATACTATAGTGCGATAGGTGCACTTTCCTAAATGAACGTCTTATTGTTTAGAAAGTGAAATCAACAACCAAGTTTTTGATGCCATTGTCAAGGAATAGAACATAAGGAACACTTTATTTTTATTAGTTTGATCATTTATCCTTTTTTTTCACTTTTTACAACTGTTTATTTAGATACTTTTGATTTTAGGTCTTTTATTTAATTCCATTTTATTTTAGTTTTACGATATACACTTGGTTTTATTTTGTGGCTACAAGTAGTCATCATAAAGGAGTGGTACAACCACTAGTGATAGTACTACCAGTTGCATGAAAACTAAGCAATCTTAGTTGATAAATGGAGAGATAATTGGATGGTTTACGATAACTATTAGAGCAAAATCTACAAATCAAAGTAGATGGATTATCTAGATTCCTTTTAAATTGATCAAGTTTGTTATGGATCATTGCTGTAGGTTTATGATCAACAGCAGTAAGAAGAGGAATTGAGATTATAAGAGCTAATAATTAAGTTCATATCTAAGATAGAAACTCAGTTTGTAAGTGTGGAGGCTTTCATCTACAACTTAATGACATAATTTATGCAACTAGTTGAAATAATTAAAGAATAAGAGCAAGTAAGCCTGCTTACTATTGTAGATATGAACTAAAGGAGTGAGAGTAGGATGAAATACTAGCAAGTGAGGAGGAACTGATGTTCGAGATGGATGAGGATGCCAAAAAAACTATTGATGTTGTAGTCTTTAAGGAAGGAAACTAGGCACCTTTGTTCATTGATTTTGTTGGAACTATGGTTTCTAATTGCCAGAAAGAAATTAGGTATGAAAATCATTTTCCAAGGTGCAACCCGTAAGATAAAAGAGGTACGAAAGAAACTTGATTATAGGTATAGTAGCTAGTATAATTCTGGAGAGCCATCCAAGGATAAAAAAGCTCGACTAGAGATTTGGGCTTAAGAAGAGAATTATCATTATAAAGATAATTATCATTCTTTAACATTAGGTTCTATCTAAAAGATCTTTTAAAAGTTCTTGATGTGTGGTAACCTAACCATTGAGATTTGTAGTCGTTTAGAACTTTATTTTCTATTATTTTCAATCCAATTTTATTTTTATTATCTTTATGTTTTCACTCTTCTTCTTAATGTTTAGATTTATCTCTCTATTTGGTCAGTATGAATGGCTTGAAGAGAAATTCTTTTCCTTATTATATTTATTTATGTTATTTAACTCTCTAGGATGATATTTGGTTTAAGTGTGAGGGAAGTGAATAACATATTTATAGTAACATGCACTTGAATTGTTGTGAGTTTAAGAGTGATTAATTTAGATGTCATAATTGAAATAATAGTAATAATTAATTAATAGTTAATACGTATACTTTAATGCGACTTATGTAGTTAATATAGTCAATATCGAATAGCTCTTGATTGAATATAAACTTCTACTAATTTTTCTTTTATTTTTGTAGAATTACACGTGTTTAATGACCCTTATATGTAGTGTTAGATTTTTAAGGAAAATTTATATGGATTTTTGTGAAATTTTGAAATAAGGTTTTTAGTTAATTGGATTTGGTTATTTAGTTAATATTTTAATAAATTAAAAAAATTGAATAGAAGAAAATTATAAGTAATAGTTAAGTAATGAGTTTGAATGATAAGATGAAGCATAAAATGCATTTACCAAGATAAGAGAGACTGTAAAATGCACTTTTCTAAGTCAATTAAATGAGTTGATAAAATTGATTAAGGCAAGTTGGAAAATGAAATACTCTTATTAAAATACCTTTGACTAACCTTTTATACTGATTTGTATAGAAATAATTGAATACTTAATGTTGTGTATAAAGGGTAGCTATTATTAACTGGGTGATCATATGTGTGTTGAGTCATGTTATAATCATAATTGAGTAAGAGATATTAGCTATATTTAATTACATTGATTTGTGTTTTAGTACCTAATCAACTTTTAACTAATTGTGGAATTATTCTAAAGGAGGATCTAAGTGGTTGATTGAGAACAAGTAACAATTTATGTGTAGGGGTATTTGATATGGCTTAATATATATATATATATTTAGTTTGATTTTAATTTTTTCATAGCTTAGGTTTGAGTCCCTTTCACATAATTTTTAAGTCCAAATGAATTATTGGATATGATATTGCTCATATGAATTTGTGTAAAATAAAATGGTTGTTTTCATTAACTTTGAATTTGATTACAATTATAGAAAGGTTATACGAATTGTTAGATTCAACATTGAAAGGGGAATTTTAGTTTTTAGGAAAGACAGTGTATTTCATGACCTATGTTATTAATTTTTTAAATTGATTTTGATTTCTTGAAACTTAGGTTTGAGGCCATTTTACTTAATATTTAAATTTCAATTTTTTAATTATTGAATTTTATATTACTCTCATGAGATTGTACAATAATGGTTATTTTTAAAGGTCTTGAATAATGATTTGTGATCAATGAAAAGATTGGTCAATTTTTTGAATTGAAGGGCAGAAGAAAGAAGCAAATTATTAGTGGACAATGTCTTTCACAATCTAAGTCACGATCGTGACCTAAGCTGTGACTTCCATCATGAATTCTATGAAGAAAAATATTGTCTAATAGGTTCACATATTTAAATGAATTTTTAGGATTTCTCATCAGCTTTTGATCTTGGAAGGTGGCTAGTTGTCACCCTGAAGGAGCAAACTTAACCTAAAGCTACTTTTACACAAGATTAAGCCTCCTAAGAGGAGAAAATCAAAATTAAAGTTGATATTCAAGGATCAAGAAGATTTCCAATAATAATCTATTGAAGATTCAAGAGTAAAACATCGTGAGAATGAGCTTTCCGATACCTTATTCTTCTTTGATTGTTGTTGTATTTCTTTTTAGGGCCATAAATTAATTTTTCTTAAAGATATAGATTGGCTGAACCCTAGATAATTTTTGTTTTTTGATTTAATGGAGAACTTAGATTTATCTTATGTTTATTCAAGGATATAATTATACTTGGATTGAAGTTTTTTCTAGCAATTTCAATTCAAAATTTGACATTATATATTTAGATTGAGAAACCATTTATATGAATAAGTCAATTCATTAATAAAGAAGCTTGCATGGGATATAAAAGATAGGCTTGCATAAGTTTTTCATATTAGATTTAATCATAACCAACAAAAAAATTTATAAATTGAATTAATGCAACTTCTCAGGGTTATAACTTATAAGAGATGCTAGTTAATCAACCGAGGGATAAAAATTATATTACCTGAACAAGATTGCAATTTAATTTATGGATTTCACTAGTTTAAATAATTTGGGTTAAATATTAACCAAGATAAAACTTAAACATGTTATGTTCTAGGAGGATTCTTTATCCAGGTTTAGGTCTTATCAATTGTTATTTCCTTTTGTAAATTACTTTGATTTGTTATCTTCATTTAATTATTTAACTTTATTTTAGTTGTTAATTTAATCAATCCCTCATTTTATTAGATTAGATAATTGAAAGACAACTAGTACTAGTAGTTCTAATCTTCGTAGAGATAATATAATACTCAACTCATTATTATACTATAATAATAAATACACTTGCCTAAAGTTATGAAGTATAAAATTAGGTTGTTATAATTTTAAAACTTCAAACCATTAAGTTTTTAATGCCATTGCTAATGATTAGTGATATTGCCTAAATTATATGCCTTCTAGGCATACTTTTCTGATGATTATCTTGAGTTTGAGAGGCAATTCCTTATGATTTGTGTGCATTATTAGTTCATTGTCAAATAAGATGTTACTTAAGTTGTTTTTTGGATGAATTATTATGTTTTTATTGGACACTGGCAAGCAATTGAATGCACTTTTAGAGTTAAAAAAGATGTGGAATAATTTTAGGGAGCACGAGCATTAAGTCATGGAGTCCTACACCAAATATCAGTGTTAAGGATGAAGGATAGAGAGAGCTTTGTGAAAAGATAAAGAGGAGCCAAAAGTTAGAGAGGCTCATGGTTTGACCCATGGTTATAAGCAAAGCTGTGATTTTTAGGTAGAAGATGTCACATCTTTTCTCATGGCTGTAAGTCAGGTTGTGACTTGGTCAAGGATAGCTTGCATATTTAAGTTATTTTAAGGTTAAGAGTCAATTTTCAAACCATTTTAACAAGGATTTTGACAGAATTGAAGGAGAAAATCAGATAAAAACATATCAAATTAAAGATTAAGAGTGGCTTATCGAGAAAGAATCTTAAAGGAGTTAAGATATTTAAGCATTAAGACCATGATCTTCTCTATCCCTTCTCTTCTTATGATTATTTTTATTTTTATAATGATGTTTAGGAACTAATTTACTTATAGGAGTTATATTTTTATGAACCCCAAGATGTAGTATTACGTTTATTCCTTTGATTTAATGTTAAGCTTTCCATATTTGTCTCAGATTCACTGATGGAATTAATGATGAGTTTGGTGTTTGATTGCTACGCTAATGTAAACTTCAATCTCAATTATGTGATTTCATATGTTAGGTTGAGAAATCAAATGTTTGATTATATCAATTTATAAGTGATACATCTCTTATGGAGACCTAGATAGAGGCTTATATGAGATGTCCAGATTAAATGTGAACTTAATCAAAATAATAAGTTCCATAGAATCTGTTAATACATTTAATTCATATTTTGATATAAAGAGAAATATTCCTAATTTATCAATTAATATGGATTATATAATGTGAGAGACATTGTAGTTCAATTTAAGGAACTTATGGTTCAAGATAAGTTTGATGATCTATTGAATCAAGGTTGAGTGATAAACACAAAAATATTTTAGGGGGATTAACCATCTAGGTCCTAACTTCTTTGTTTCTTATTAATTCTTGTGATTTGTATTTGAATTTAAATTTAGTTTTTTTATTTTATTTAGTTAATCAATTAATTAATTAACCATTAAGTAGGTTAGATAACAAGGATAAGAAATCTTCAGTAATTCACAATCCTCGTGGATTAACAATATGAACTCACATTAGCTATATTACACGATAGTAGGTGGTCATGCCTATTTGTGTGTTTTACTAGTGTTTAATTAAGATTCTTATATTTATATTTTATTAAAGCTTAGGTATGTTTTGTACTCATCAAGTTTTTGGAATCGTTTTTAGGGATTATGTTTGATTATTAGGATATTCTTATCTTTGCTAAACTAACAATTTTTTTTCTTTTCTTGATTTTTTTTCTTATGTTTAGTTGTAAAAATTGCTTCTATTACGCTTATGTATATAGTTTTAAAGTACAGGTAGTTGACACAATGGAATGGCAAGGTTATCACTAGCAAGGCCATCATTGATCCAAAAATGAAGGAATTTCAGACTACGGTTGGGAGTATGGTTGGACCAACTGTGAGCTTCAATGGAATTATACCCATAACCCTAGTTAGAATAATGACCTGCACTACTCTTGACCTAATGAGATTAACTTTAAATTACCGTACCCATTTATTATAACTAGTAGCACATGGAGGAACCAATATTAGCATTGCATTCAGCCTTAAATAAATTCATATATAATGCAGTTTTTGTTAAGAAAAATTGGAAGCTGATGAGGATTTACGATTGGCACTACATAGGGCTTTACATGAATTCATAACTAATAATTAGACCAGCCAAGTAGTTCATCATCAACTAGCAATCTCAAGAGGAGATAAGGTTGAAACTTTGTAGATTCGTAAATGAATTTATATCTAATAGCAAGGTTAGCCAAGACATATTTAAAGTTTAATAGGAGTGAAGTCTAGTATTATATAGAGATTTAGGTGAGTTTATTTCTAATAGTAAGGATAGTCAAGAGAAATTAAAAGCTTCTCGTTGTAATTTTGAAATCTATATGTGGCAACTAGTTGAATTAATCATAAAGTATGAATAAGTAAAACCACCTATCATTGCCAAAGAGGAACCAAGGGTGTATGAAATTAGAAATTCAAATAAAAATGAGGAGTTAAAAATTAAGTCTAATGGGGATATTGAGAAGTTTGTTGATAATAAGGACATCAAGGAAGAGAAGGAAGCTTCCAAAGGTATTAACATTATAGGCATTACAACTTTTTCATAATAAACCGGGGGTGTACATCATTAGAGAAGAAGCATAAGTTTGGGATGATGGATCCAAAAAGAGAAATCGAATTCTTTAGCATTAAGGTCTAGCTAAAAGATTGTAAAGAAGCACCTATTATGCTGCATGCTCTTTACTTTGATTCTTAAAATTTGTTGCATGTTCCATTAGATTTCATCTCCATGTTGTTTTGTGTTTTATGTCTCTTTTTTTTTTTTTTTCGTATTGAAGTTGATTTCAAATTTGTTTCATATATGTTTAATTTTTTTAGGGAAACATAGGCCTTGGAATTGAAAATAGGTGTGAAGTTGTGAACTTGTTCTTACTATAATTGTGGTTTTGATGCTTCAATTGAGTTAATTGTTAATTATGGATATTGATGCTTTTAAAAACCACATATTGATGCTGAAAACTTTACGGATGATTCTTGTGAACTAAACTTTGGTGATAATTGTTTTTTTTTTTAGTGTTCAAAGAATTCTACTTAATGACCATTGTTGCTTGAATTGATTATGGATGATATGTAGTGTTTTTTTACTAGGATTGCTAATATCATATGTGCTTAAGGAAGGTTTATATTGATTATGATCTATGAGCACCTCATTATCTTCCTCATTGCTCTTCATTGATGAATTTAGCATGCTACTCCTATATTTGGTATTAAATGGTTGATGATTCCTAAATATTTCATGAGCTTTGGACTTGAATAATTATGGAACATATTACATGATTTTATGCTTTCATTGCAACTATCTATTAAATGATCACAGTAATGTGTATAAATGATTATATGACTTATGGTTTATGAGTCTCGAGAATGAGTATGGTTTATTCATACTTGATTTAGTATTTATAATAGGCCATGTAGAGGTGGTTTACACATCTTCATCACAATCACCTCTCTTAAAGGATGCTTAATGGATGTGCATATAGACATAACTTTGCAACTAAGTTTGATTATCATATACTTTGTTTCTTTTATTCAGATTTATATTTTTATTTAATTATGAATGTGTGATCATTTGAATTTTTAGGATTTCTTTTTATATTCTTTTTTTATATTTTGATGTTATGTATCAACCTTGATTTAATCTTTTAGATACTCTTGCATTTGAAGGATGATATTCAGGTAATCGAAAACAAGCTTTGATTATTTTCTATGAAGCACTCAATTCGCATAGAATGGAATAGACACTCTTAATGATGTCTACCATTGGAGTTTAATTTTTCATAGGAATCGTGTTCTTCTCTCCTTTATGTAGTTATTATGTTTTCATCTTTTTTCACACTCAAATTAAGGAAATTTTAACTTAAATGTGTTAGGGGGATTTTTGGCTATAACCTAATGTTTTGAATATCGTACTGGTACCGGTACTGGATTTGTCCTAAAAATGGTATTGTACCGGTATCGGTCAATACCGGTATTGTTTCAGATAATTTTTAAAAATTATAAATTAATCCTTTAATTTTTATAAAATTTATAAAATAATTCATAAATTTATTATATTGTATAGTTTTTAACTTAACTTTAAACCTAAAAATGTCAAAATACAAAAATTTTTCTTTTTAATTTTTTAATTTTTTTAAATTTTATCTGGTACCGGTCAGTACTGGCTGGTATCGACTGGTATTTGAATTTGGTATGAAATTAACCAATTTTGTACCGAATTTAGGCTGGTATTGGCTGTACCGGTACGAAATTTAAAACCTTGTTATAGCCTCTTTTATCTAATACTTATTTAGTTAATTTTTTTCAAACCCTCAAATGGAGGACAATTTTATTTTTTTTTAGGGAGGGGGTGAACATGCCCTATTACTTATCATACACACTTGATTTATTGTGATTCAAAGGGTGATGACTTAGATATTTCATTTTAAAATGATTTTTATTTTTAGTTAATTATTAATTTTAGTTTTAAATACATTCGATGTTTTTCATTTAGTAAACATAGATAAAATCTTAATTGATTTCTAAACCTAATTTTTTATTTTTCTTTTCCTTTTGAGTGATTTTCAGATGTTTAGTGACCATTATATATGATATTAAGTGTATAAGGATGTTTTATATGATTGATGGTTGGTTTTTATAAAGGCAAATTCACTCAAGTTAATTCCAAATTGAAGTTCTTTAATCTCACTTTTCTCAATTTAAGTCAACCAACACTGATGGCAAGTGCACCAGTCTTAAGTAATAAAGTGGAGGTAAATTTAATATCCAAATATCATTCCCACGGGGATACTTTGCTAAAATTGCAAGTACTAAGACAAATTTGGTCACAATTATCTAGAGAATCTCAATTGAATGAAAATTTAAACAAGAATTACTAAACAAATTCAAAACATTCAAGTTATGCAGAATAACTTAGTTAGATAAAAGGTGTTGTCTTTATGGAGAAAAATTGATTAGGAATTTGTTCTTCAATGACCCAAATGGATTAAAGATGGATTAAGGTACTTATTCTAGGATAACTTCACTTAATCTAAGCAATGCTATGGTTAAGACAAAGCTTAATCTCTAAATACTTAAGTTAGGGTTTGGTTATGTC
>JAOXYD010138217.1:0-10799 GCA_028565735.1 Pinacopodium congolense
CATTAATGGCGCCTAATTCCCTCTCATTTTTGTCCATTAACGGCCCCCTAATAGGGTCATATTAATGGAAGAATAGGGGGGTTGTTGAAGGGTGCAGCATTTGACTATTATCAATGTCTTTTCAGGGAGTCATTGATTGGAGGTAGCATGTCATTGAAGGTGCAGTCAATAATTCTAACTCCAATTCTCCACAATTGCGGCTATGGCATGTCTCCAGCTTATCCCCTTTGTCAGCTAGCACATGCAGGAGTCTTTAGAGGCTACATAATCGAAGGAAAAACATAGAAACACGTAACTAACTTAGCAGATTCAAATCTAACATTAGATAGAGAAGCTCTTGCTTCTCTCTTATATTTTCTTAGATGTTTTAGGCTTCAAACACTTGTAATTCAAGTTATATTTTGTATTTTCAGTTGCTGTTTATTGGAGATTGAAGCTAGGATGTGTATTTGTGTTTCTAAACCATCATAGGGGGTTTTCTAACTCAAATTATTACTTGTTTTCTCCTATTTTTCAGATTAATCAAAGTTTATGTTATTATGCGTATATTCTTGAATGTTCTTTGATTTTCTTACAAGATCTTATGGATTTCGAAGCTGTGATGATGTCCAGATCAAGTTAAGAAGTTCACTACTTGTCTAAAAGCTTTCTAAACAAGTTTTTTTAACTTTTAAACTATTTATTTTATCATATAATTGTGGATCTATCAAAGTATGTGGCTTAAGATGCATGTTTTGTATGCTTTGATGATTATGTGTGCTTAAATCCATTTTCCAGCTTTAGATTTGTGTTTTAATGCTTTAGGAAAGTTTTAATACATGTAATATGGTCCAATTTTTTTTTATTGAAGATCTTAAAGTTCTGATTTTGAGATGATCAACTAAGATTAGAGTGAATGATAATCTAGGATCTAAGAAATCTACCTAGGTTGTTAGAGATCTAAGACAGCAAATCTATAAATCAACCTTCTTGAAATTAAAGCCCATTGGCTAGATTTAAAGCATAACTAAACTTTAAACTAAGTTTAATGGAGAAAAGGTATAAGTCTTAACCATAGCTTTGTCTTAAATTCGTGAAAGAACTCTAATCCACCTTTGAATTTGTTTTTCAGCTCAGTTAATTCATTCATCACTTATCCAGAGCTGGATTTCACACATTTATCATTTTCAGTAATTTTATAAATTATTTTATAATTAAAAAATTTAAGGTTTGAAGCAAAACTAGGATAGTTTAGTAATTATATCTTTTCATCTGTTAAAATAATTAATTTGAAATTTCCTAGATAATTGTAGTCTAATTAATTTAGTTATTAACTTAAGAATACCATTTTTTCCCGTGGGTTTGACACTCGGAGTCTGAAAATTACTTCACTTTATTACTTGTTCGAAAGGTGCATTTGCCTTTCGTCATATTAGTTTTCTCTTAATATCATTTTGGTTTTCAAAGCAAAATCGGTTCAAAGAACTCCCATTTTTAATCACTTCAACCAATGAACAACAAGGTTTTGGTGTCGTTACCGAGGATTAATTGGTGTATTTTAGTTAATATTCGAGAAATTGGTGTCAATTACTCTAGGATGTAAATGTTGTATATAGTCTTTTAAGCTTATTTGCTTGTTATTATTTTCTTTTTTATTTTTATTTGCTTTTTATTTCTTTAAGTTTGATTCTTAGCTTGTGCTAAGCTTGATTGCATGTTAAGTAAGAATCAATTTAATGTAGAAATAGAGCATCATGAGAGATTAGATGCTTCATCTAGGCAATCTTTTCAATTGTTTCAAAAGTTATGAGTACCTTTGTTCAGTGTATCTCAATTAGATGAGCATTTATCCAAAAATCAATCCATAGTTCAAGAGTTGGGAAAGGTTTTATCCAAACTTGAGATAACTATTGATGAAAACGATCAGACCTAGTAGTCTAATTCCATCTTTTGAATGTGAGCAATCTAAGTTAGAATTTTTTTGCTATGGATAGTGATGATGATTTTCCAATTTGTTTTGGAAATCATAAAGTGAAGATTGATGATTGTAAGGAAAGTTTTGCAAGAAAAAATGAAAGTGAAGTTGCTAAAGTTGAGGAAAGTGTTTGTGCCTTCCCATTGGAAGATCAAATGAGATATGCTTATGTTGATTTCATTGGTTTTGAGGATGGATTTCAATTTGAAGACAATGTTTTGAAGGTTTTTAATCATGATGTATTTGTCAAAGAAATTTGGGTCGAAGGTGAGAAAGCATTAGCAATCTTATTTGAACTTTTACTATCATTAAAAAAGTTCATAAATCTTCTTAGAGTGAAGAGGAATCCTTTATAAAACTCTAATATTTCTTTGGTGAAAATGAAGAGTAAACTTGCACAAATCTAGCTTAAAAGTGAAGACGAAACTTTCAGATGAATCCCAATCCTAACAACTTACAAAAGAAATCTCCGTTAAAAAATATATATACCTCAAAAGTGTTCCACATGATAATCTAATAACCAAAGGGCTCAAAATCTTATCAAGATGAAATGTATAAATGAAAACCTTCTTAAAAGCTTTACAAATAAATCACAAATTAAACTTTGTTAGATTGGAAACATAGGAACCAAAACAAACAAAAAAACACTAAACAAACATGCAAAGCTTAACAAAACTCAGTGAAAACTTCTTTGATCTTTTATATACTAAAAAATACATTAAAATTTTTTAAAATACCCTTTAACTAGCTTTAAAAAAATGAATTTATAATGTTTCCAAGTTTAAAGACTTGTTACATATGTTTCCTAGTTGTTTGAAAACCTTAAAAAGCCATTAAATAGAAGTTATCGCTAGCCATTATGCATCTAAACATTTAACTAGCCAACCACTCACTATAACTAGTTGACTATTCAAAGATCGACTAGTCATTTTAATTAATCAATTAGTCTCCTTTATAAACATACTAGCTGACCACTTGAAAGTGAATTAGTTGACCAATTAAATATGCAAATTGCATAACCTGAAAATAAACATCTTAAAATTGTTCCTTTCACTTTCAAATCAATGAACACCAATTTTAATACTTTCCTAAAGTAATTTTCAATACCATGACCTTTCAATTGAACCAAAAAAACAAAATATTCTTTATTAATGTAAATTTAAGAACTTATTCAATTTTTTTCTAAACTTTCCACCATTCCAATATTTCCAAAACTTCTAAAGTCATTCTTTTCATTTTACAATAATCCTTGCATGTTTTAAAACATGCCTAAAGAGATTTTAGATACCAAGAATTTTCAATTAAACTAAAAAACAACCTTTGGCTTTATTAATGGAAGTTTATACACTTTATCAAAGCTTATGGAATTCAAAAACTTTTCAAACAGTTTCTTGAACTTTGAAACATTTCAAAATCATTTTAATCAACAAAAACTTGACTTAAACATACTAAAAAACTTCTCCAAAAATTTTTGACAAATCAAGAGGATTTTCTTTAAAATTATTAGCAAAGTGCCTCTTGATTAAATAAAAAACCCCCTATTTTTATGACATATGCAAACATTTGATGCAAAAATCCTAAGTGCAAATCATATTCAAGCATTAAGTCCTTTAAGCATTAAAAAGATCAAGGTAAGATGTTAAATCAAAATTACAAATATAAACCTATTTAATCTCCTCTTCTTGATGATGATCTTTTTCCATCACTTAATCTTTACTTCAATGTTTCCTTCACCATTCTCATTTTTTTATGAATTTACTTCCTCCATAGGCCCCTTCATGTTTTCTTACACATTTTTTATTAATCTATCTTTTTAATACATCAAACCTAAAACAATAGTAACACAATTGTTTTTTCATCATCAAAACCATTAATTGGAACACAAGGGATGGCTATACACTATTGCAATATATGTTAACATTATAAAAAAGATGGAGAAGAACAAAAAGAAGGCTACTAATTATTTGGCACAATGTTTTAAACACTTTATGGAGCATATGATTCTAGGTCACATGTCTTTTGTATTCATGATGATATGGTTAGACCCATATGCAATGTCATTTTTTAGGTTAGTAGCATTATAGTACTATGTCCCTTTTTATGCAATATGTGGTTAGAGTCATATTCAATGCCACTTTTGATATTTAAAAAAATTATTTAATAGGTTTGAAATAAATTTTAATAAAATTATATTTTAAATGTTATAAATTTGTATCTTTCTTGAATTTGAATAACTAATTACACTTAACATATGAATTTCCCTTTATAACCAATGTGCATATAACAAAATAACTAAATGCATCATGGTTGTTGTATTATTCCATCCTTGTAAATAAAAAATAAGCTTAGTTTCATTAATTTAGATAATAGAATTCATGTTTTTAACATCCACTAAAACTACTCATATCAATCAATTGTTAGTTAGTCTATCTATAACAAACATTTATATGTGATCCATTTATAGATTTTGATTTCCAATGCTTGTACATATACATTGAAATGGTAGCATTAGAAATAATCCAAGACATGATCATCAAATCCCATATCCAACTAAGTTTTGTTTTTATTATAAACCATTAATATATTCTTTTCCCTTAAACCATTTATGACATTTACACATCTCAGAGTAAAATTTTCATCATACCACTTAAAGAAAATAGTTATCAATTTATTGAAAATGTTCTTTTCTTTACATTACTTAAACTATGTATAGAGTTTACCTCATATTTTAGACATCTAAAGAACCTCCTTCCAAGGTTCTTACTATCTAAGCAGTCTGCAAAGGAGGATTTAACCTATAATTACAACATGTATGGACACTTTACACACTTAAATTTATAACTGTAGATGATTACATAAGAAGACACTCAACAACCTAATTTTCACCACCTATAATCATTATAGATGTTATTAATGTTTTAAAAATATTAAGGATTACAAGTAATCTAAAAAAATTTATAATTAAATAAAAATGTTAACAATATAAAGAGTATTCATAATATGATATCATGACCATGCTATATTAAGTTCATGCATATAATAAAAAATTTTAAAAAATAAGTAATTTCTCATTTACTCTTTTATTATCAATATTATTTCCTTAGTTTTCATGAAAATAGAAAGCAATTGAATGTTAAAAGATAAAAAAGTTAACTTCACTTTCAATCTTCCAAGTGTACTGATGTTATACTCATAGGAAACAAAGTAAAGCACAAATTGGATGTACATAACAATCAAAAAATTGTTACCAAAGAAAAAGATGAAAATTTATTGTAGTACCTTATTGTAAGACAAGAAGAAATGTCTATATTTTTACAACTTTATAAGAAGTCTACTTCAGATATTTGCATAAGATTTCTATTTACATTCAGTATAATAGTATCCAATTATTTGCAAATGATAATACATAGTAGGGTTTACGATGTCTTTGTTAAATGCAATATCACCTTACATTTGAATAAAAATCCTAGCTAATATGTCAACATATCCTTTCAAGGAATAGAAGTTGATTAATATGTTCTAACTTCTCTGAAATAGCCCTTTTAATTTAACATTCTTAATGTTGAATTCTCAACATTTAATCACGCAAGGAGCTTTTTCCTTTAACAAAGAGACGATCTTTTCCTCCATTAATGATGGGGAAAATGAATATAAGAGGTTTAAGCTACAAAACAATTATAGGAAGGGAAAGGTTTATTTGTCCTTTTCTATCAAGAAAGATGACTTCGTGACCAAGTATGAATGACATCATCTGTTATGTGGGCAGAGGTGACACACTTTGATATGCCTAATAAAAGCCACTCTTAAACAACTCCATTAATTTGGTTCTTTATTAATTTTCCTAATGAAAAATAATGCTAGGGTTATAGGTGTTTAACAAATTGTACAAAAGTTGAAAAAGACAAGTACTATATTTTATTAAGTAAAAAAAATCTCAAATAATAGACATGATATAGGATATACACCTTGTCTATCTAATGGGAAAACAACCGTTATTAAGTATTAATAGGTAAATAACATCTTATTATAGAGAATCAGTAGAAGCAATAATAATAATTCATATAAGGCATATCATACAATGTTGTTCCTTAATGGCACCTAAAAGGGCGGGGGTGATTTGAATGTTATCAAATTTGTATGAATTTTTCTACTTTAAAATTTAACTTAATAAGATTATAATATGATGATGATGATGATGCTAATATATTTCAATGTCAAACACACAAAAAAGTATGAAATAAAGATTATAAGGGAGAAAATGAAAATTGGATTATATTGATTCGATAATCAATCCTTACCTACATCCACTCTCCAAGTCACTCTTAGAAATTCCCTATAATCTTCTTCTAATTAGGTAAAGAGAAACCTCCTTATAACTATACTTCTTTGAAAGTAAAGAGAAAACTTGTATATTATACCTTCTAAGGTAAAGGGTATACTTTATAATCTTCTTAAAAACATGAAAAGCAATATAAACCTTATATCAAGCCCCATAAGAGAACATACAAATCATAATATCTTTATTGATCACACCAATAATCTATGATCACACCAATAATCTATGGCTTAAAAACTCAATATGAATGATTAAATGTAAATAATTCTTTTAAAACACTCTTAATTATGTTATTGAAACTCATTCATTCTTCCCCAACCTCTATCGACTTTTGTCTAACTCATCTAACATGTTTTCAAAATATCTAACCTTTCTAAAAACCGTAAAACCATGTATTTATAGCCTTCAAGGGCTTAAAATTCCATTCTTAACATGAACTAAATATAAATGCTTGTTATTAAACATACAAAATAACTACTAGTGGTTGATCATTTGAGCATATTGATTGAATAATATCCACTTCAGTCAATCAATGTATCAACCAGTGACACATTAAAATTCACTATATAAAATTTTTAGCGTTCTAGCATATATTAGTAGAAAACTTAACCACACTGGTCGATCAACATCTTGGAAAAATTGAAATTTTTAGACAATAAGTATATTATATGTCACTAGTCGATACATTGGTCAAATGTTGATTAACTAGTTGTTGAAATTGATTGATTAGTATACATCAAAACCTTACACTTATTGACTAATGTACTTGAAAACATTTTTTCAAAACTTTTTATAATTTTTTTAAACTTTAAACCCATTCTTTTTATGAATACTTTGGTAAGACATATTTTTTTAAAAAAATCCTAAACATATTTAATGATTAAGAAAATTTTCTTTAAATTCAAAACCTCAATTTATCTTAATATGTGAAAAGATGTATGTATTATGCAAAAAAATATGTAATACTCATGCATGAAACACCTTTAATGTATTGAAATGAACAAGATAAGATTTACAATGAAAATGCTATTAATGAACCTACTAAACCTTAGCTTTCTTGGTCTTCATATTAAATTACAAATATGCCTTACTTATAAATTTTCTCCATCCTTTAATTTTCTCCTCCCATTAACTTACTTTTTCATATAACATCTTACTATTATCACCAATGATAAAAGATAGTATTAATATGTTTTGTTGTCTTAAAATGATAGATTGGAACCTCACTTGATCTAATAAATAGATTAGAACCTCACTTGATCAAATAATTCCCATTGTTTATCTTAAAGAGACTTCAAGGAGAACCCAAGAAACTATGGTTTGCAAACATATGTCAAAATAACCCCCAAGGACCAAATTACATTTAGGTACCTAAAGCCAAATAGATGAATTTCTTGTAGGCAAACATGAACAAACATGAAACGTGGCATATAGATACCACTCAAGATATATGATAGGAGATCTAATTAAATTGATCACCTTGAAGAAAAGGATCGAGGTCATGTAATATTTAGAGATCATAACAAAGGTAAGGTAATTGGAGTTGGAAAGGTCGACAAGAAAGGAAGTGTTATGATTGATAATTTACTTGTTGATAATTTTTAAGTATAACATATTAATTAATTATTTATATAGGAAAAAATTTGCAAACAACTCTTACATTATTAAGAGAACCAAAAAATAAAAATTTTCAATATTATTCATTGTAAATAAAGAAAAATATATTTATAATAGTGATGTATATGATTTATCTAACCATAATGTACCCTTGTCTACCACAAACTGTTAGCTTTAGATTTACGTCTCATTGAGGAACTTCTTCTATCCTATATTAGCTGCTCATCTCTAAAATAAGATGTCTCATGTAATTTTTCTTCTTGTTTTTCTTCAATTTCTTTTGATTTAGTAGAAGAATTGCTTATTGTGACCACCATAATAGAACATCCATTAAATACTATGTTTATCAAAACGTACCAATGATCACTATACCTCTAACCTTTTCTTTTCATATTATAACAAAAAACTAATCCAATTGTTTTCTTCCCAATCACTCATAGGTTATCTAAAACAAATACTTAACATACTCATTTTAAAATACAAAAAATGACCTACTATAGGCTTGATCTTCTATGATTATTCATAGAATAAGATAATTTTAAGTTTTGCTTACTGTAACCCATTGGTTATATGGGCCTTTGCCTTTATGCATTTTAAAAAAAATCATTATGGCACATTCCTAGCACATCTACATATTTTATTGAGGTGCTAAATTTTTCTTTCACTGACTCTATTTTGTGTTGACATGTCGTAACAAATTATTATTGAAAATCATATTGTGTTAGAAAATTATAAAACTCAAGAGAGATATATTATCCCTCATCATCTGTGTATATGAATTGTATTTGTCCTATATCACATTTTAGTTCGTTCTTTTAACTTTTTAAATTTGTCTAGGATTCCAAATCTTTCATTTTTTTAATTGGCACGTACTGTATTCTTTAAAACATATTTGAGTGAATAAATTGAAAAGGAACCTTTAATTGAAATTTCAAATCATTATAACGTAGTTGATGCTCCTTGTTCAAACTTTCTGCTACGGAAAACTTTTACTAAAGACTTTTTCATCATCGATTTAGAAGTCATTTGGTATCTTTATTTTTTATTTTTAGTTTTGATTTTTAGTTTTTCTTTTCTATTTTTATTTTTTTGTAAAATAGAAATATGTATGATTGAAATTTATAATAAAAAAATGAAAAAAAAAATTATTTAGTTGAAATTTTTAATAAAAATAAAAATATAACTATTTTATTATGTCATCCTATTCTTCTTATTTTGTAAACCTATGTTTGAAATAGAGAGAAACACAATTTTGTTAGTTCTATATTTCTATGTACATTTTTTCTATTTTTGTAAACAAAGAAACAAAATAGAATACATCCAAATGGGTTTTATTCCTTGGTTTCTATATTTTTTGAAAAAAAATAGAAAACCAAAATCATTAACTATACCAAACATGTCCTTAAGTTTCAAATAACTCATATGTCTTGCACGAGCATTGAATGTATATATGATCTCATTCTTTCTTATCATATTCACATGTGTTACTTTTATTGACATTATACATTGATTCCAATTGTTGACATTCCATTTGTGGTAAATCAATGGGATTTAAATTGCATTAGACCTTTACATTATTTGGTTGAAACATCATTTAATTCTAATGCAATAAGTTTGGATGCATTTAGTAGATACTTCTTCATTTTGAGAATCTGAAATGCAACTATGTCTAGTGAGGATAGTAATAAGCTATGATCATTTTTTCTTCAATATGTGTAATTTAAAATTTACAATTATTACTCAATACCATAACTCATTTTCCTTTGTATTTTCAATGTTCAACAATTTCTTTTCATCTTATTCATATGATCAAAAACCTAAATCAACAATCAAATCACTACAATACTGTATTTTGTCGCTTACCAAGAGAAGTGTTATTACCCCTTATATAAGACTATATTATCTCGTAAATAATTGATATTCTTTAACCATTGTATTTACTTTTACAATAATGAAAGATGCTAGAAATTCTAAATTCTTCCTCACTGTCATTATTATGGTTATTGGTGACAACATTTTCATCCCCTTTCTTAAATTCTAAAAAAAATCATGAGAAAAATATCATAAATTTCCACAATTGTAATACTCATTATTTTGTTAAAGATATTTTTATTTTCATCTTCTCTCCTTTAATCTTAACAAACTCCCCCTTCATATAAGTTTCCTTTTATTTATGTCTCTTTCCATTATTTCATATCTTATCTTATCTTTTATTGTTTTAATAGTACTTTGATCTTTATTATAAAACTTTTATTTTTTTGGTGAAAAAAATCTATCTCATTAACCTTATTAAAACTCATATAATCTATTTATCTATTTCACTACGAGTTGGTTTTTTGAGCCAATCCTTTGCTATTATACTAAGACTTATAAAATCTAACCTTAAGCTATAAATTAACAATCTTATTTACTATAGTGATGCATAGATAATGTTTGTATAACTTTATCTCATAATCTAACTTAAAATCCTAATACAAATGACTTTAATTTATTGAAAAAATGACTTTCCAACATGTTCTACTATGAGGTTATCATTAGTTTATTCTTTAATCCATGTTGTTTAATTTGTTTATCATTTTAGAAAGTGTTGTAAAAGTGTCCTAGATCTCTTTTGAAATATTACATATTGAACACATTGAAAATTTTCAATTTCTATAATAATAAGTAATAAAAAAATTTGTTGCTTGTCTTTAGCTTCAATTTGGTCAACAAATTAAAGTTATTAGGGTGTTATATTATTATTATTATTCCATAAATCTAATATAAATACTCCATCTTCATCTAATTGTTCTCTTTTCAATAATCAATGTGTCAATATTTTTGAAAGATGAAGAAGAAATTTTCAATAATGATGTTGTTAATCTTGAATTAATTTTCCTATAATTATATACT
>JAOXYD010138228.1:0-10799 GCA_028565735.1 Pinacopodium congolense
GTACAATAATTAATCAAAGGACATAAAAATATAATTTAAGTAATAAGACTTTGATTAATTTGAAAGAACAACAATAATACACAAAATTAAGAGTTTAGAATGAACCAAATCACATCCCTAGATGGCTATCTAACTCTGAACTACGTGATTACAGCTATTGGAACTTCAAACAACCTGAAAATCTCAAATTACCAAAGAAAGAAGTGAAAAACAACCTAAGACTACTTTAATATAAGAATTAACTAAAAATAAATGTATTTAAGTCTAATTCTGGATGCTTTAGACGTTTGGGAAGGCCTTCTATATATAGGTGAGATTTAGCTGCAAGTGGAGAAAGAAGATAGTCACAAATTTAGAAGATTGAAGTTAAAAATTGCTACTATCATTCATTAATGGCGGGCTGACTTTGAGTACTACGACGTCGTTGATGATCGGTAGGGTGTCATTATAGAAACATGCTACACTTATTAATAGCACCCTGTTCTTCCATCAACGGCACCTTGGCAGGATGCCATTATAGGTCAGAACCATGGTCTTCTTTGATCTTTTAGTACAATTCTCCAATTTTTTACATCAACCTAAAAATTAAACATTTATAAATATTAATTAAATAATCAAACATTAAAATAAGGGTAAATATATAATAAATAACATTAAAAAAATATTATGAATTTGACCCCTAACAGGAGTCAACTGAGATCTTAGAGAGGTAGGTAAGAAAATTAAGGAGACATAAGATTTCGATGATAAGAGCCTTATAGAGCAATCACTGTTCCAAGAGAAAGGCTACTTAAGTGGTGGAGGATGATGCATGACATCGATATCCATATATACTTGAATCTTTTGGTACGTAATTAATCTTAGGGATGAAAATTTTTAAGGGGGAGAATTGTAATACCTATTAATTTAGGATTGAGTTTGGGTTTAACTTAAAATAAGAATTGAGTAGTATGAAACCAAGGGTGGTTCCACCTTATTTTGGTAATGAAAAAACAATTTCTATTACTAACGTATATGTTTTAAGTATGTTTGAAAGATTGGTTGCATTGACCGATCAGTTTTGAGGAAGAAATTAAAGAATCATATGTAGACTCAAAGCTTGAAGAAGAAGTCTAGAACAAGTTTATTTTAGCTTACTTAGTGTAAATTATACTTGTTTTCATTTTGGTATTCTCAAGAGGCTTTATCTATATGTTCATGCATACACTAAGTACTTTGTTATGTGTGTGTATTGTTGAGAAAGATGATTAAAAATTTTTGTGTATTCATTCATAGCCTCTTGCATTTATCAAGTGAAACCAAATAAATCACTTTTCAATTGTATGGAGTGATAATGAGGTTATTTTTTAGCCTAGGAAAAAGAAATGAGTGAAAGGTTTTTCCTTTAGCTTGTCAAAAAGGACTGTATTTGAGACATTGATTGTTTTGAAGTTGTTATAAGAATGAAAGCTTAACAGTGGTGTTGGGGATTGGATAAGGAGCAAATAGATAGCTCCGAACCAAGATAAATTACGGTGTAAACTCTTCTCTCTCTCTCTAACTTTATTTTATATTTATATTATCTGATTGCTTGGTTAGATAAATATGTTTAAGCTTCTACAATTGTTTGAAAGAATTTTTATACACTAATTCACCCCCTTAGTGCCATATCCATCCCAACAATTGGTATCAGAGCGGGTCTCACAAGTAGATTAATTCCAATGACTTAAGTGAGTAAAGATCATATATGGCACACATGATGTAAACAAAACTTTTCTTTTTCTAGTGTAGAAGGTCACAACACACAAAGCACCTTATTTAGATGGAAATAACTATTTAAATTGGAAGGTTAGAATGAGACATTTTTTAGAAGTGAAAGTGTAGACTTGTGGTTATGTGTTCCTCAAAAGTCTACCTTACCCTCAAAGATGGTTGGAAATGAAGTAGCGGTCAAGGATGATGATAAGTCTAGTGGATCCGAAGAAGAAGAGATAGCAAATATGTGTTTCATAGCCTAAGATGAGGTAAGTACCCCTAACTTAAATGATGAAGTTGAAGTCGAATACACATATGAGGAATTACTTGAGTTTGTAGGAGATTTGGCTAAGAAAAAGAAGATACTTCAGAATCCATGAAAATAATAGATGAGTACAAATTAGAAATTGATAATCTTAGAAAAGATCTAGATTCAATGTCTAAGGATAATGATGAATTGTTGAATGAAAATTTAACTTTAAAGAAAGAAGGATAATCGGTTAAAGAAACAGTATCCAAGTTTACCAAAGGGAAAGAAAAATTTGAAACTATGTTAAGTATACAAAAGACAAGAAATGATAAGCACGGCTTGGGATATAGTAATGAAGCGTCACCTAGTAAAACTACTTTTTTAAAGGGTAAGAGTTTAGAAGATGAATTTACTAAGGTTACACAAAATGCATCAACAAATCAACATAGGCATCATACATTCATGTATACTCCAAGACCTAAGAAATCTTTTCAACATTGACTTAATGATTCTAAAACATTCACTCAACCAAAGAGAAAATTTCAAAAATTCTATTATGATTATAGACCAAGGAATGCATATAGAACCTTCACTCCTTTATTTTGCACTTACTGTGAAAGGAATGGACATGTTAGCTACTTTATCTATGATCGGTTAAATTTAAATGTAGGTTCATTCGATCAGCCTTAAAAGACACACTAACACTTAATGACCCAAAATGATATGGGTACCGAAAGTTTATTGAATTTTATCTTGAAGGTACCACAAGGAACAAAATGGGATGACTGTCATTATTAAACCAAGAAAAAGAACAAAGAAATGACGTTCATTTTTAAAGGTACCAATCAGATAAAGAAATATGTATTGAACTTTGTATGAATAAACATCATTTTTAAAAAAAATTTCTATGTTTCCGATCCTTCAGTCGACCAAACGCTTAGTTTGGTCAACTAGTTGATGGTCGATTGACCGAACCTAAAAAATTCACAATATACAATTCCCCTTTCTCCTTTTTCCCCCCGACTTCTCCTTCTCTCCTATTTCTCTTGTCTTCTACCATTTTTTCCCTTTTTTGAAGCTTCTTCGACGGTCTTCTTCCATCTTTGAGCCTCTAAATCACAAGCTTTAAGCTCCTCTAGCATCCAAAAACCTTCTTAGACCTCTTCGGAGCCTAGACAAGCCTCTAAGTTTGTCCCTCCTTTTCCGATACTATTTCTACTGATCTCCATCTCCGGTGAGTCTCCAGCGATTCCAAGACCATATTTCTGCTCCTAGTAACTCCCTTAACAAAAACCCTATGCTCTATTACTTCAATTGAACTCAAAACTAGGTCAATTTAAGGTTAGGGTTTTGAGATTGAATTTTGAACATTTGATTGAGAAATTACCTAAATTTCTTGTCTTTTATTGCAATGAAAAGCATAATTAGGCTTGTAGAACATTCAATTTCACTTATGCATGATCAATTTTGTTTTCCCCAATTTTCTAATTTTTATGATTAGGGTAGTCTAATTTATGTCTAATTTATGGGTATTTTCTACAATTGAATTGTTTAAACTTCAATTAGATGGTTTCTTAAGGTTTGTATACAGCCAATTTTATTTGATTAAATTTATTTTTAACATTCCTAAATTTTAGAGTTTCAATCTAGGGTTTAATCAAATTTTTGGTCAATTTACCCTATTTTCAGTCAAATTAGAGTGTTTAAAATCAAATTAAATGTCTAACTAAGGCACTTAAACACTATTCTTCTTAAAAAGAACAAAACAGTTTTGTTTTGTTTTTTTTTTGTCTAAAGTCAATTTCAAAGTTTTAAGTCCAAATGATTACTTTTGTTCCTTTTTCAAAGTAGCATGCATATTTTTAAAATTGTTTTGACCTTTTGAAAAGTTTAAAACTAAGTAGAATCAAGCTTGCTTAAGATGTTCATAAGTATGAAATAATTATGTGCTTTATTATAGGATCATTAGTCACTCTTGCTTGACCATATATACAGGTTGTGTGATTAAGCTTATTAGTAGGAATTGCTTTTGCTCTTTGTCCTTCCTAGAGCCTTCTTAGGTATTTTTTGATTTTCAATCTTTCCTATTTTATTTAGTTGTTTACATTATGGTTAGAACTCGAGGTGCCAGTACCTCTAGGGGTAGGATCACTTCCTTCAGTGACTACCTAGACACCAATTCCATTGAATTTCAAAACTATGCCTTTAGGAAACTCTTAGAAAACCATTTCATCTCGCCTACTCACTTAGAAACCCATAAGGAAAACGGTTTAGTTCAGTACTTCATTGATCAAAGGTGGGAGCCTATCCTTACCTTTACAGTTGAAACTTGTCCTATAGTTATGAAATTATTCTATTGCAACTTTAAGTGAAGGAGGATGGTGAGTATATCATCTACTCCAAAGTAAAAGACACACCTATCCGATTATCTAGAGACATAAGTAACAACATCTTAGGTATACTCATTCCTCTTGTATTCTCACATTATGACCGTATGTCTCCCACTCTATAGCAATGAGAATTCAAACCATTTTTGAGTTAGAAAGTGAGGAGGGAATCATTGAAAAACTAAAGGATATTAGGAACATAAGTGCAATACCAAAATTCCATCATCTTTTTATCAAATACAATTTGCTATCTACTAGTGATCATTATAATGACTTAGGATATGATGACCTCTGATTTTTGTCTACTCTAATTCTTGGTGAAAAGATCCATTTAGGAGATTTCATCTTACACATTATGATCCATCTTGTTCATGGAAAGAAGAGAAGCCAACATCTTCTCATTCCTCCTCTAAAAGATGACTTTGAGTAACAATATTTCTTTGATCAATACTCCCTAAAGCGCATGGGCTTTCAAACTATTGGTGGTCATATGAATCGTCCTCATTAGAGACAGTGGTCAGTTCCTCCTATTGATGTTGATGTACCTGATCCGGCGCTGATGAATCAGCCTACATCTATACCACCTGATGATGATCCTACTACTGCTCCAGTCTCTCCTGCACCTACTGCCACTTCCTATGGTATTGAAGCTACACTTACTCTACTTCATTACAATGTGGACCATTTGACGGATCGACTCAACGAGCATAGTGCTCTACTTTGAAAGCATAACTCCTTACTATGGGAGATTCTATCCAAATTTTCATCTCCGCCACCTTCAGAAACTTAGTGTTTTATTTCTTGTATTTTTATACTTATGCTACAATTGGTTGTATGACATTCTATTATCTATGATATTGATTTTTCCATATTATGTCTCGTTATCTTAATTTATGCACTGCTTTCATTTATACTTGGTTTTGCCATTATACCCTTTTGGTGATTCCAAAAAAGGGGAGAAGGATATGATAAAAATAAAATTAATATATGTTTTGAAATATGTTTAATTAAGGGGGAGCTAACAATTGAGGGGGAACTACTTATTTGTTGTAGTATTCTCATATGATTTTAAATAGATGACAAGTGTTATTCCATGACTGATTACTTGCTATGGGGTTTATACTGATTATTTTGTTTATCATATTGCCTAGTTTTGTCATCACCAAAAAGGGGAAGATTGATGAACCAAGGGTGGTTCTATCTTATTTTGGTAAAGACAAAATAATTTCTATTACTAACGTATATGTTTTAAGTATGTTTGAGAGATTTGTTTAATTGACTGATCAAAGAGTCTTGAGGAAGAAATTGAAGAATCATATGAAGACTCAAAGCTTGAAGAAGAAGTCTAGAAGAAGTTTATTTTGGCTTACTTAGTGTAAATTATACTTGTTTTCATTTTGGAATTCTCAAGAGGCTTTATCTATATGTTCATGCATATATGTTTTAGAATATGCATATAGGTGCATAATCAAAAGGTATTATGTGTTTTTAATATGATTGGAAGAAAATAAACCTCTTGACATATGATTAAATTGATTAGAAAAATATGCATAAGGTATTAAAGACAAATTAAAGATGTGTTTGGTTTTTTGGTTGTATTTTTATGTTGAAGATTAAGTATAAATGTTTTAACAATTATTGGGCTGATTGGTTTTGAGGTCAGTCGACTGAATGATCTATTCGATAGACTGAATACTTGACAAGAACCTATCAGTTGATCAAATGAATGGATCGGTCGACTGAACACAGTGATAAAAACTTATCGGTCAACCAAACAATGAGATCGGTTGACTGAATCGACCAAATGTTAAGAAGTTTCTAGAGTGCATAGAGGATAGTAACGTTATATAATGGTCAAAAACATTTATTTCTTTTTCCTGTTGGATAAACGGTAACATTACTGTTATCCAACGGATTATCATAATCTGTGACATATAAATAGGTTTATGTGTTATGTTTATTAATACGGTTGATATACAAAAAGTGTTGAGTATGATTATACTGTTTTAAGTCTTACAAAGCCTTTTTCAAAGTCGATTACTTGAAAGGTCTTAAGTACTTTGTTGTGTATATGTATTTTTTAGAAAGACGATCAAATATTTTTGTGCATTCATTCATAGCCTCTTGCGTTTATCAAGTGAAAGCAAGTAATGAACTTTTCAATTGTATGGAGCAATAGTGAGGTTATTTTTTAGCCTAGGAAAAAGAAACGAGTGAAAGGTTTTCCTTTAGCCTATCAAAAAGGACTGTATTTATTTGATTATTTTGAAGTTGTTATAAGAATGAAAGCTCAACAGTAGTGTTGGGGACTAGATTAAGAGCAAGCGGATAGCTCCGAACTAGGATAAATCACTATGCAAACTCTTCTCTCTCTCTACCTTTATTCTGTATTTATATTATCTGATTGCTTGGTTAGATAAATCTGTTTAAGCTTCCGTTTTTGTTTGAAAGAATTTTTATACACTAATTCACCCCTTAGTGCCATATCCTTCCCAACAACTAGTAACTCATTAGAAATTGGTAGCTAACCCATTGGAGGAAAATTAACAATTTGTTAACTGATTTATGCTGGAATACTGGTGAAGCTTTCTTAAAATTTTAATGTCTTCCATGTTCTTCAACTTTTTCGATCTTCTTTGTGATCTTATTATCTTACCTCCATTTTCTTCCCTATTACACAAGCCTTAAGTGTCTATTATTGGTTTCATTTATGCCAAAAACACTATTTAAGCTAGTTGTAAACCTATGGGAGTTAGTTGTTAACTAACTTAGTCTCATCATTAATGGAGATTAATGATGAGAGTTTCTCTTTATAGTTAGAAGCTTTATGTCGGTGGATCATATTATGTCTCTTTTGTTTATGTGAGTGTTGCCTATGATCCTTAGTGCATTGGTGTCAGTTCACTGTTAACACCTTCAAAACTATTATTAGTAACTTTTTATTGTTGTTAGTTATTTTATCTTGACAATACCACTTCCACTTTCAATATTCCATGTTTTTCTTGCTAATTTTTTTCATAAATATCTTTGGAGCATTAATTTATGAAAGAAGTAGGAATGTGGAAGTTTGTCTAATCACTAGTCATATCTCATAAAAAAACAGTTGGATCTTGTTAATGAATCCCTAATTTTTTACGAAAATGAGAAATACATTTATTAGGAATGGGAGAAACTAGTTTAAGAAAGAGAGAGGAAGGAAGGAGGAAGGAAATAGGGGCAAAATGGATAAATGATAAGATAGTTCAATAATAATATTGATAATAATAATAATTAATAAATAAGGTAATAATAGTAATAGTAATAATGGAATAGGATAAATTAGGGTTTAGTTATTTAGTATTTTATCCTAATTTGAATATGATAAAAATTTGTAATATTTAGGTCTTAGTGATAGATTGGGGTGAAACTTGAGTCATAAATTGGATTTTATGGAATATTAGTTAAGCGGTTAATTAAAATGTATTCATACTGTGTGAATGTTATATATTACATGGTTAATATGAATTTTATGTGTAAGAAGTTAATTAAAATGCACTCTTATTATGTGATTATTATATATTATGTGGTTAATCTGAATGTTATGTATAAGTGGTGATTATAGTGTATTTTTATATAGGTATTAGATGCTACATGAAATCTTAATTATTAGATATTACATGATAAATTAGTTGTGTTAATTGAAGTGTATAATACGAGATTTTGTATCATGCATTTTACGATATTGGCTATACTTGTTTATATGAATAAATAGTATGTGATGATTTTTGTATAAGGTGGATATGTGATGATATGATATATTATGTAAAGTGTGAATTTCTAAGTATGTAACATAACTGCATTAATTATGAGTATCACTTTAATAATAAAATTAGGAGAATGTATGTTTATAAGATATTGTGATAAGGCATGATTAGATGGAAATGTTATATATTAAGAAAATAGAAAGAGATAGTGAATTAGTGGTTTTCATAGAATAAGATATATTCAATGGTCAAATTGTAATGAGGGTATGGTTATAAGATATAAGATTATGAGGTTATAATTGTAATTTTTTCAAGAATCTAGATATCCTGAGTCTTGGGAATAACCTGTGTTGTTTATTAAGCATTCGAGTGGTGTTAAGATATCCTAGATAGTGGGGGATATCATGTGTTATTTAGCTAGATATTAGGGTGGTGAGAAAGTACTTGATGCAATTAGGAAGTACTTTGTGCCGTTATTGATATTATATATATATATATATATATTCCACATTAAGATGTGATGATGAGATGATGAGGTAGGACACATACCATTGAATATAATCCTATTAGGTTAATAAGGCCCAATATGAATAAAGATAAAATGTAACTTAATTGTCGTTAAAGGTTAGATTTTATATAAAACTATAACATGTTTGATGTAAATAATGTATGTGATTTTATAATGAATTTGTGGTTATATGATGATGATATATGTTTTTAGTATTGTATCCATTCATTGAGAATGTGTTTATTAAAGGATGTATTCTAGTTACATTTATAAAGTTGGTAACTCACTTTTTGTCCATTAATTTTTAAGGAGGGAGATAGTAGAGTTCACTTTTCTTGATACTCAAGTTTTCAGCTTAGATGTTGTTTAGGGGGGAAATCAAATCAAAGTTATTTTAGCTCTGTTATACCCATGTTTAGAATATGTAAGCAAGTGATATTTTATTTATTAGACACATTCATGGTTTAATTAACATTTGATTATCAACTTACCTTGATTAGTAATTACATTTGAATTTGATTATGTGACACTTATTTCTCGATTCATCAAAGCTTATCGAGAATGGGGATCATGGTGTGTCTAATGGATTGAATCAAATGTTTTGAATCCTATTATTTGTTATTTATGTTTTCTTTGATTTGAGATACTATTAAGAATGGCAATATATGTAAGGGGTGTTACATATACTATCTTTGCATGCCACCTCCTCGCATACTCTTTGAAACTCTTAATAAATTTATCATCCATTTATTAGAGGTCTTTTTAGGTCATCATGATGTCTTGTTGGAACCTATAGTGGGCTAAGAATTCACTCTGTCCTTCTAATGTTTCATATATAATTAGTCTCGCTTGAGAAACCACCACAACACTAATATATTGATGCTATTTGAAAAGTAGTAGATCGATAAGTCTTTATTATCAACATTGGTCACAAGTTTACTATAGAACATTTTTAAATAATCCTTGATGATGAATTCTCATAGTACTTCTCAAAGTTTGGCATCTTGTATTTAAGATCCATCTGAATATTTGGTCATAATTAAAACTCTCAAGGTGCCTATACATTAATGGATGTAGTGCTTCTAATCATTTGCATCAACTTCTTAGAATTCCATGTTAGACCAATCACCTTATTGTCTATAACCCCCTCATCAACTTTCTTTGTTACCTTAATGGTCATAGGAACCATAAAAAAGGATTCAAATATTAGTGTTAGCTATACAGTTAGGAATATCTATGCTGAGGGAATTAATAAGGAATGGGATAAGTAAAAGGATCTAAATTTTGGTAAAGAATTTATAGAGATAAATGATAACAAATGTACTAATGTTAATGGATCAAGGAAAGTTAACATAGGATGAAATTGATAACATCAATAATTTTTAAGGTATGCCATATATCGTATTCAATTTAACACGTTGATATCCTATTATATTCTTCTATGCTCAAGGCGTAATATAAAACATACATGGCTTTGCAATTTAGCGACATCATTCTCTTTTCTTCTAAGTTCCATTCATTTTCTTTCTTCAATACTACCTCATTTCCTATAAGTTTAGTAGGCATAGAATATCCTTATGACACCATCATCTATAAATCAGTATTTTTACTCATTAAATAACATCTCATTCTATTTTTCCAATACATATAATTGTTACCATCGAAGAAGGGAGTCCTATATGGATTGTGACCTTCTAGGCTAGATAAGGAGGCTACGAAATTCATGAAATGTTCCATTTGATCTTTACTCACTAATTCGTTAGAATTAAACAATATATGAGAGACCTACATTTTAATACCAATTGTCAGTCCTATATGGCACCTAAGAAGGGGTGAATTAGGTGAAAAAGTTTTGTGCATATTACATAAACACTTTCAAAGAAGTTGCAAAAGCTAAATACATAAAGATGGTATGAATGGAAGAAGTTTGAACTTATTGAATAGAAATTAGAAAATAGTACAAGAAACATCTTACAAACTCCTTTTAGGCTTAAGGATAACCCTCTTGTATTCTTTTTCTATAGCTCAAGAATAACATTGTCACGTTCTTTTTGAAGGATCAAGAATAACCTTACTAGTATAATACTTCTAGTGTGCTAGAATAACACTCACTTCTAAAAGAATACACAATAACAATGCTTACACACTTCAAAGATAATATAGGCACTATTCAATTT
>JAOXYD010138239.1:0-10799 GCA_028565735.1 Pinacopodium congolense
CTTGATCATCTAATGCTTGAGCTCTTCTACCTTAGCTCCACATATATGCTCTTACACTTTACACTTCAACCTATCTTGTAAACATCAAAGACTTAAACATTAGTAAGAATAATGTTTTGTCATCATCAAAACACATGATTAGAAGCACCTTGGTTCAACATAAACCACAATGAAAACTATGCCTAGCTAATCTCTCATTCACTTGATCAATAAAGGATAAATGAAAGTGATCCTTTCATGTTGCGTCATTTAACTTGCGATAATCAATGCATATATACGATCCAGTTACTTTCCTTATGTCAATTAACTCTTCTTGCTCATTTTTCATTATAGTAGTTCCTCCTTTCTTAGTATCTCCTAAACCAGACTAACCCATAAAGAGTTAGAAATAGGAAAGACGATACCATCATCTAAGAGCTTAACTACTTCATTTTTTACCACTTCTTTCATATTCAAATTAATTCGACTCTAAGATTGGACTAAAGGTTTACTTATTTCTTCCCCAAATATCCTGTGTTTGCAAATAGAAGGACTTAATCCCTTAATTTAAGCTAGGGTCGAACCTATAGCATTTTGATGCTCTTGAAGAACTCTCAACAATCTCTCCTCAATCATATCAGTTAACGAAGATGAAATGATCACAAGAAATTGCAATGGTGGTAGTAAAAAGGCATACTTCAAATGCAAGGGAAGATGCTTAATCTCAAGAGTTGGCAGCTCTTTAATGGATGGCTTGGGCAAGGACTTAATTAGTCTATCCCAAGGCTTATAACTCTTAGATTGAATCCAACTACCTGGTCTCCTTTCCAACCTCTAATTCCTCCCAACACTTATTTGACTTCCTCTTCCTCTACTTCCAATGAACAAAAATAGATTAATGCCTTTTGCAAAGGATCTAAACAAAGATACTTGAATGGATCATCTTGAATGGAATGCATACCAATGAAGTTACATGAATCTAAGTTGGAGGTATGTCTCATTGCTCTAAACTCATTGAACTCAATCTCTGCATCTTAAAGTATGGGAATGAGCTTTCATCTGTATACATCAATCAATGCCCTAGCAGTAGCTATGAATGGCTTTTCCAAAATGATAGGCACTGTGTTATCCTCTTCCATATCCAACACAAGCAAATCAATAGGGAAAACGAAATTGTCGATCTTTACAAGAACATCCTCAATGATTTTTCTTGGATAGGTAACAAATCTATCAGTTAATTGCAATGAGACTATAGTTAGTTTAGGTTCCTTTAATCCAACTTCTTAAAGACAGATAAAGGCATCAAATTAATTCTCACTCCATGATTCATCAAAGTCATATTTATTTGTAAGCTACCAATTGTATAAGGAATGGTGAAACTATCATGGTCCTTAAGCTTTGGAGGTAACTTCTTCAAAAGGGTGGCAGAATACTCTTGATTAAACTTGACAATCTAATATTCCTCCGGTCTTCTCTTCTTATATAGGATTTCCTTCAAAAATTTTACATAAGAAGGTATTTAGGTGATGGCCTCGACAAACAGGATATTGATATATAATTTCTTAAATATTTCTAAGAATTTCCTGAATTTCGTGTCAAGATTTGTATTCTTCAACCTTTGAGGGTAAGGAATCCTAGATTTCTAAAGTTACAAATTTAGATCAGCAAAAAACCTAAGTGGCTTTTGAGAGCTTTCACCCAAATCTTCCTTTCCTTTCTTCTTCTCTTCTTCTTTGGCTCTCCCTCTTCTATCATGTTCTTTCTCTTGTTCTTTCTCTTCTTTCTCCACTAACACTTGCCTTCCCTTCTCTTCTAACTTCACTCTTTCATTCTCAACCTCTTTTCCACTCCTCAAGATAATTGCCTTAACATGCTCTCTAAGATTGGCTTTAGTAGTGATAGGTAGCTTACCAAGTAACCTCTCTTATAAGAGTTGTTCAATTTTCCCTACCTAAGTCTCCAAATTCTTAACTGATGCCTCATGATTTTGCATCCTTGACTCATTAGATTGTATGTACTTAAGAACTATCTCTTCAAAACTAGGTGACTCTCTTGGAGGTTGATTAGCTCTAAAGTAATGTAGAGGTGCTCTTTGAGGGTTGGCTTGAGATGGTTGGGGTGGTTGCTATTCATTTTGATTATTGCTCTATGAAAACTTTTGGTGGCTCCTCTAACTAGGATTATAAGTATTTGAATAAGGGTTTCCTCTTGGCCTATTGGAATTGTTAACAAATTTAGCTTATTCTAGCTCTCGAGAAAAAGTACTACCTTTTTAACACTCTAATGTTGAATAGGAGGTACTACCATAACTTTCAAACTCAACTCTATAATTACAACTCCTAAATACACTTACCAAGATATCCAACTTCTTGTTCAATACTTCCATTTGAGTAGGAAGAGCTACTATATTATTGATTACATGAACAACATGTGGTTTCCTTAAATGATGTTTCAAATTATAATAAAAAAATTTTGTAGCCATTTCCTCAATCATATTATAGGCTTTGGTCTAAGCCTTCTTTATAAAATTATCTCCAACTGCAGCATCACTGGTGCTACATGTTGAAAGTGTAAGATCAGCGTAGAAAATATCCATTTACTGCCATATGTTAAATCCATGGCTAAGAAACTTAATAAGCATCTCTCTAAACCTCTCTCAAGCCTCATATAGACTTTCCTTCTCATAGTGCACAAATGAAAGAATTTTAGTTTTCATCTTTACTACCTTGAAAAGTAGGAAAATTTTAGCTAAAAATTACTTCACTAAATCATCCTATGTAGTAATGGATGCAGGTTGAAGTATGGATTACCAATCTTTAGCTTTGTCTCTAAAGGCAAAAGGGAAAAGCTTAAGCCAAACTGCATCATCAGAGAATCCATTGGTTTTAAAAAGATCACAAGACTCTAGAAAATTTTAAAAGTGTTCGTTAGGATCTTCTAAAACTAAACTTCTAAATTATGATGACCTAACCATATAAATAATAGTATGTGGGATTTCAAAGTTATTGACATTGACTCTGTGCTGGAAAATGCTAGCCAGAGGTCAACCTAAGTTTCCCATTGCTAAGTTCATCATGGTTGGTTTTTTAGGTTCTTGTTAAGGTCCTATAATGTGTTATGTTCCTGGGGATCGATTTCTACAGGTTCCAATTTAGTGTCACTAGATGTCTCTACTTCTAATGGATCAGATGTGGTAGATCTCAATTCTTTCTTTTTTCCTACACAACTTACACTCTATCTATGGATAGAAGTCCAAATTCTTAGGATTTTGACCCCGAGTATGCATACAAAATAAAAGAAAATAATTAAACAAAAGAAAAATACTAACTAAATAAGCAAAGATCATAAATAAGATAACAAAAAGTAATAAAATCATATTCAATAGTAAAAATAGCAAATAAATACACAAAAATTCAAAAAATTTATTAAAACAATATACATAAATCCTAAAGGAACTAACACAAAATTTTCCTAATATTATAAATCTAACCCCAGTAACAGCATCAAAAACTTGTTGTGTTAGTTAGGTGGCTTAGAATTTTTAATAATTTTTTCTTCGATTTAACCAACATGAAAGGAAAGTGCACCTATCAAACAAGTAATATAATAGGATGTTTTTAAGACCCCAAATGTCATCTAGGAAATTCCAATTAAGTGATTAAAAGGATGGAAATTGCTAATTTAACCTACCTTTCTTCAAATAATGAAAAATGACTTAAAATTTGCTTTCAAAAATTGATAAAAATACCAAAGTGTGGAAAATAACTAAGGATTAGGTGATTAATGATTTAATCAAGCTTTTAACAATTTAAAGGACTGATTTAAAGTTCCTTCGCATTTTCAAGAGAAAACTATGGTTAAGACTTTGTCTTTTCTCTATTAATTTTAATTTAAAGTTTGGTCATGTGTTTGCTCGCAAAACAAACAACTAGTTTTACGCTCAAACCGCAAGTATACAGGTCGTAACTTGTAGTTTAGAATGGATATCGATCCCACAAGGATTGAGTTAGTCACCACTTACTTTAGGTTTCTCTTTGTCTAAGGAAATAACTTCAAGAATTACTAAACTAGAAAATGAAATAAAATGATTTAAACTAATGCTAACAGCCCAAATTAAACAAAGCACAGGAATTTGATATCCATGGTTTTAAGATTAGGAGTTGCTCTATCCTTGTTTGCTTCCCTCTTACTTAATGATTCAATTATGTTTGCACCAAGATTTTCTAATGCTTAATCACCCTCTCTCAAGGTGCAATTAACTGGGTTATAGTAAATCGGGTCAGGTTGAGTCGGGTCGAATCGAGTCCATTACTAGAGATTAATGGTGTCAATCTTTTTTACTTAATTGATTAACTTTATAAACGGTAATCACTCATTTAAAACTTTTAAAATATTGATCACTTAACTGAAAAAATATGTAATAGCTGATCACTTTTTTTACTATTAACTCTTTATAAAATAAAAAATTATGAGTTCTTAAACATCTTCTCCACAAACACAGTCCACGCAAAAATAAATAAATAAATAAAATAAACGTAGGACAAAAAGTATTCTTTCCTATCTGTAAAGCAACCTGCATCTCAAAAATTTTTCATGAGAAATTGACTTATGCAACTGTTACGCCATTGTTAGATGTATGCAAGTGCTTAACGAGAATCAAGAATTTAAAGAGAGAAATGGGATAGAGAAAGAAGAGTTTTGGTTGTAATTATTGGATGCTCTTCATTTCTTCAATCGACAACTTTTTAGCAGAATCCAACTCGTTGTTACCGGTTTACAAAGAGAAACCAATCAAAAAACAATTTTTTTAATGATAATTGTCGCCTGGACTAACTATTTGCCTGGGTTAAACGACGACGTTCCTCTTATTATTCAACCTGTTACCAGAAACGACAACAACGCTTCAATCATAATAAAACAACAGTAGTAACTTCTGCTTCCCACTTTGCTTATACACTTGCAATTTGACGCAAATCATATCACCAAACATGAACTCTCTGTCACGTCCCTTTTATTCGTTAAATGTTTCATCCTATCCTGTTCTCGCCACCTATAAAACCTTAGTATTTGTATCATTACTTCTTTGTCACTCAACAAGTTGTTCAAAAGCCAGGTGAGTTGCATCTCCTACAATGCGAGGAACATAAGTTGGTGGAGCATATTCATATAGAGCTTCGAAGGAGTGGTTTGTATGGTTGAATGGAAATTGGTAATGCCTTATTCACAATGCTGTAGAATATCGAAATGTCACTTCCTGTGCCTTGAAGCCCACTTCTCCCAGAACAAACGGGTGAAAATAGCATCTCCGGCACTAGTTATTAACTGAGGCATTCCATGCAACTTTGAGAACTTGAGTCCAACAGACTGAGCAGGAAAACGATGAACTGAGCTCCCAAAATGAGTATAATTAGTCAATATGTCCACCACCCATCAACATTACTAATTTTATATCTGATTTTGCTGATTCTTCTATATACGTCCAGCGTAATATCTGTCCACAAATGCTGAGGAATAGGCAGAGGCAGCAATAAACCAGGAGCTGTACCAGACACCTTTGAAAGAGCATATATAGCATCATTTTCACTTGCCTTTCTGTGAACAATCTCAAAATCACAATCTTCGAACTTAGGCAACTAAGATTGCTAGAATGGTTTAGTGATTTTCTGTTCTAAAATAAATTTCAAGTTCTTGTGGTTAGTGTGTATGACAAAGTATCTTTCGATAAAAAATAATGTCAATCTTCACATTCATTATCAAGGCTAGGAGTTATTTCTTGATACTAAATTATGTCCATCCATAATAAGGATTATCATGAAAGGACATAAGTTGAATTTACATATAAAAAACTAGTAAATTCAAATAAAGATAGAAGAGACTGAAATTAATAGCATTTTATATAATACACAATTCCTTATCCTGCTAAAGTTGAAGATAATCCGTAAGTAATTATCTTTATGAATTACGCATATATTTTAAATGATTCTACAATTTGTAATATTTGTGATTATGTTAGATTTCTTTCATTTCTCATAAGTGGACAAGGCTACATATTTAGGAGACAAAGACTTAAAAACAACATGTTGGACTAAAGAAGATTTCAATTTTGATTTTGATAATAACAAAAAAATGTTTGTTAATAAAGATTTACTTTATGATAAAAGGTTCAAATGATAGGTTTTTTAAAGGATCATTTATTTTCTTGAAAAAAAATACAAAGAAATAATTAACAAAGAGAGTATTTACAAGTAGACTAGCCAAAACTGGCAATACAAAGTAAAAAAAAAAAACAAGAGAAAAGCTAAATCATGTCCAGGCAAAAACAACAAAGGCCAGAGAAAAAGAGAAGAATGGTAGAAAGTTCAGCAAGAGCAAAACCAAAAAACCCAAACTAAAGCCTTCATCTTCTCTGCAAGGTAACACTACAACCTTCTTGAATTTGATACGCCGGTATTTGCATTCTAGTTGTTTTTATAAGTTCAGCAATAAAAGCTTCCACAGAAGTATGACAATGTTGGAAAATATGAGCATTCCGTTGCTTCCAAATATGATAGACTGCATTGGCTAAAGACATTTTAGCAATTGCATAAATTTTTCAAAAATGCTGAATTTTTTATAGGTTAAGACATTTTATTTTTTAATTCAATTGAAACATACTGTCTAAAACAATTTTGTGAATGATTTGAAACTTATGTAAATTGATTTTTAAGTGAAAAAAAATGTTTTGGAGTGTTCAGAAATTATTCGAAATGCAAAGTTTCAAAATGTGTAAACAATTTCATTGATCAAGATATTTTGAATTTTTTAACTTTAGATGAAGAGTCTTGATCACTAAAATCTTTGTAGAGAACATTTGAAACTTTGGTTGAATTTATTGTTTGAAACAAAGGAATTGGTTTTAAAGGTCTTTGAAAATTTTTTGACTTGCAACAGAATTTGTATCACTTTTACAGAATTATCGGTTGGCCAATTGCAGTTTTTAAGTAGACTAGTCAACCAATCGAACTTGGAAACAAGTAACAGATAGTTACAACTTCTGTTTAACGGCATCTTTAATGTGTCTAATTGTTAGGAAGAACTTCTAACGTGTTTTTGAGCTTGGAAACATTACAAATATGTGCCCTAAAGGTGTTGAAGGATCTTTATGAAGTTTTGTGGATGTTTTTGAGCATTGAAAGTGATAAAAAGCTGGTGTTGAGTTGTTTTTAAGCAAGCATTGCAATTCTTTGTGCTTTTCAATAAGAATTTGTATTTTTGTGATTTTAATCTAATAAGAGTTTTTTTTATTTCATTCTAAATCTTTCAAATGGTTTTTCATTCAAATATTTCATCTTGATAATCTTTTAAGCATTTGTTATTGAATTTTCAAGTAAAATACCATTTGTGGTTTAATTCATTTTATAAAGAGACTTTTGAAATTGTTTAGATTGAGATTGAATTGAAATGTTCCTCTTAACCTTTGAAGAAAATTGGTACAAAGTTCCTTTTCACCTTCATGAATATAGAGATACACATTTATCTCAATTTCTTGCCAATCAGGGTACTATTATTCAAAGGTCTTGTCTAGATACCTCTCAACAAAATGGTCAAGCCGAACGTAAACATAGACACATTTTTAATACTATTTGAGCTCTCCTTATATCTTCATCCTGTCCATAAACCTTTTGGGGAGAAGTTGCCCTTACTGCTATTTGTACCATAAATTAGATTATGTCCTTTGTTATTGGTAACATCTCTCCTTATGAATACTTATTTAACCGTGTTCCTAATTACTAAAACCTTAAAGTCTTTGATTGTGTTTGTTTTGTTCTTTTACAACCTCATGAGTATACCAAATTGGAACCATGAGCACAGTTGTGTTGTTTCTTAGGATATGATATAAAACACAAGGGGTTTACATGTTGGGATCCTTTATTACAAAGGCTTCGTATCTCTCGTTATGTAACCTTCTAGGAACACAAAATGTTTTCATGTTTTTCACAATTTCAAGTCAGTGAGCCTCCTTGTTCATTCTTTTCTGACCTTATCATATCTTTTTTTCATGATATTTCTCTTGCAGGTCCCTCTAATAGCTCACATAGTCCCGCCCCACCTTCCCCTGATTCTATTGTGTCTCCTCTAACTGTGGATCTTCTCAGTGCTCCATATGATCCTTATCTACCTCCACAATTCCCTATTCGTCGTACTGATCTTGTAAGTCAACTTTTTGTCTGTCTTTATAATTTTCATATTTATTCCATTATTGTCTCTTTATATGAACCTCATAACTATAGCGAGACTAGTTCTAATCCTTTATGGAAGCAAGTAATGACAAGAGAACTTCAAGCTCTCACTAGTACGAATACTTGCGATTTGGTTGACTTACCTCTAGATAAATTACTTATTGGTTGTAAATGGTTTACAAAATCAAGACTCGAATTGATAGGTCCATTGAACGATACAAAACTCGACTTGTTGCAAAGGGTTTTACACAAAAGTATGGTATTAACTCTGAAGAGACATTTACTCTAGTAGCCTGCTTGACCTCAGTCCACAATCTCATTGTCATAGCTGCTAGAAAAGTTAGAATTTATTTCAAATGGATGTTTAAAATGTCTTTCTCAATGGTGAACTTGTAGAAGAAGTATACATGAAGTCTCCTCCTAGGTATAATCATCCTCTACATAAAGTTTATCATTTTCGCAAAGTCTTGTACAACCTTAACAGGCTCTTAGGGCCTGGTTTGTGAAATTTAGCTCTACCAGTAGACGTCTTGATTTTCAGTCCAGTCCTTATGATCATTCTTTGTTTCTTCACCACACTGATCAAGGAGGATGACATGATAATAACATGGGATAACATAGGGTATCTCTAATTTACAATCCTTTCTCGAACAATAATTTGAAATAAAATATCTTGGCAGTCTCAGTTATTTTTTAGGCCTTGAAGTATCATCTGATGACATAGGTTACTACTTATATCAAGTAAAGTATGCTACTGATTTCATCTCTTGTGTTAGGATTATCGACGTAAAACTGATAGTACTCCAATTGACCCCAACGATCATCTTTCTACTACTGATGGTACTTTTCTCAGTGATGGTATACTTATCGTCAATTAATTGGTAGTCTTATATATCTCACAGTATCTCGTCTAGATATTGAACATATTATTCATATCATTAGCTAGTTTATGCCTATGCCTCAATCTACTCACTTTTTTGCTATACTCTATATTCTACGGTATGTCAGGAGCACTCTCTTTCATGATCTTTACTTTTATCATTCTTCTCCACTTGAGTTGTGAGCATACTCTGATACTGATTGGGTTGAAGATCCTACTGATCATCGATCTACCACTAGCAATTATTTCTTTCTTGGTACATCTCTCATTTCATAGCGTAGTAAGAAACAAACAGTTATCTCTCGCTCTAGTACAGAAGCAGAATATTGAGCTCTTGCTAACACTACCTCTGAGCTTCTATGGTTACGATGGTTACTTTATGATATGGGTGTTTCATCCTCTTATGTTGTTCCTTTATTTTGTGACAATCAAAGTGTCTTACAAATTGTTTATAATGATGTTTTTCATGAACATACAAAACAGATTGAGATTGATTGTCATCTTGTCTATCATCATCTTCTCACTAGCACTATACAGCTCGTTCCTATCTCTTCTTCATCTTAGATTGCTGATATTTTTACTAAGTCATATCCTCCTTGTCAATTTTAAGATCTTGTTTCCAAACTTAAATTGTCCTCTTTTTTTCCAACTTAAGTTTGCACTAGTGGCTATGAACATATGTTGTATATTGTCAACAATGGCTGATTACAAACTTCAACCAATCTTTGTAGTTGTAAACACAGTAGTTATTATAGTCATTTAAGGCTTAACTTTAGGCATGATTTTAGGATAATTTTCTTACTAAAATTTGTATAAATATCTCATTATAGTTGTAATTGAGTGATATAGAACATTTTATTCAATCTTGTTTTCTCTAGTTTATTTCTCCTCTCCTCTCTAGTTTATTTCTTCACACATTGGAAGTAAAATAATAGTCAAAGAACATGAGCTCCTTCAATTCTATGCATACCTTACACAACTTATAGTTCCTCTCTTTTATCGGTAACCATCTAAGTCTTTCAAGGGTAACAAGCCTATTAATACAGACTAACCATATGATGAAGGATAATTTAGGGGATGGAGTTTGAATTTACTTCGTACCAGATTGAACCACAAACCTAAGAATATGCGCCAATCATGCACCTTCTATATGAGCTATTGGAGAACCTACTCGAGCTATAAAGCTACCATCTGATTTGATCATCTACTTACTATTTGGGAGAGTAGTTTGGCAGATTATAATGAATCAACCCAAGGCCCTTAGAGTTGCAGTGCCAAGTATTATTGAAAATTAAAGATTCAACTCTAGTTTTTATAACACATATGAGGTTAGCTAGATTCAAAATGAGATTCAAATGACCTAGATCAATCCAATTATTAAACCATAAGGAAGTATCTCAGTCATTACCTATCATATACTTAACGAGACTTTGTAAGTTAACTCTCATCTTAAAAAGCTACTCGATAGTCCATAAGTAGCCAGCTTTTGATTTACACCCCTAGAAACCTTTATCTTGTAAGTAAAAAGAATGCATCCATCTCACCCATATGGTCTCCTTATCCATAAGTATCCTCCAAATCCTCTTAACCATACTAGACATAATAGAATTAGGGATAGAGATCAGCGTGTGAAGCATCTTGTTTTTTTTTTTTTTTTTGGTAAGGCCAGCTCTCTCCATTTCACTTTCTGCATCCCTACCTTAGAAGGATCATATTTATGT
>JAOXYD010138250.1:0-10799 GCA_028565735.1 Pinacopodium congolense
AAGGGATGGAAATAAAGATTCCATAATATATTGATTGATGATAAAAGATTTTACACTAATAGTCAACTTAATCCAAAACAAAACTCAAAACCTAAAGTAAATAATCTAAAACTGTAGCTACAAAAATAAAAAATAGAATAAAAACAACTACTATATGATCTAAAATAAAAAGGAAAGAGTACTATTCAAATATAATGCATAAACAAGCCGAAAACACTAAAAATTCAAAGAAAATAAGAAGATAAGGTAAGGCTGCAAAAAAGGGTAATGTTGGTGACAAATTTAGCTCTCTTTGATCCTTAAATTGCTCTGAATAAGGGTTAACAACATTTGGCTAGGTAAAATTCAAGTTTGTCCTTCTTTTTTTGTTTTCTGGATGCTAAATGGTGTTTAACAGTGACTTAGACGGTCTTTTATTCATCGTCATTGAAGAATATGGAAATTGAAGCTTAACGAATGGTTTGTTAGACTCTAACATCACTGTTTATAATATTCAAAAACTACCATTAGCTCTCTATTTAATATCTCCTTATTCCATTTTACTTTAATTTTTCTATAAACTTGATCTTTTAGTCTAAAAATTATGTCAAAAGATCAAATCTATCATTAAAAATATAATGAACACAAATTAAGTAATTTTACAAAAAAAAATGAGGATGAAAACATATGAAATCACATGTCAAAACTTACTATAATACATCCCTATCAACATGTGTCAAGGTATTCTGGTAGTGAGAATACTTTGGCAGTGAGAGGTATCCTATGTGATTTGATTGCTAGCTAACCATTAGGTATAACTCTATAAGGTTAAGTGGGGCCTTTGAAATCAAGAAAGGATTGAACTGAAAATATGGGAATAGAATCATTTATTGGGAATGATTTACAAATAAATGGAAATTACATAAATAATGATAAGGAATTACATTGTAATATATGATGAAACCTTGATGTGATATACATATATGAATTTTATTTTACGTATGTGGAATGAGAGATTCATGATTGAGTTGAAAGCTCATTCCTTACCCATTAAACGTTTTTTTAGGAGAAAGTCAATAAATCTTTATAAATTTACATTCTAAGTTATGCTTTGGAGAAAAATTCAAGTAGTTCAGGTCGTTGCAGGATGTCACATAAGTTAGTTCTTAGATAGATTATCATTGTATTTTGGTGAATTGACTTCTTTATAATATAGTTAAATGTGATGGTGTTCTTGGATTAATTATTGTTTTGGTTGACATTGGGTATTATGATTTTCGTTAATGACAATTTTTTCTTCAAGTTAAGTTACTTGCTTTTGATTAAGAAACTGGATATGTTGAATGGATGAGATTGATTTATAGAGAATTGTGAATTGTTAATTGTGAATTGTGAATTGTGAATTTAGGGTTTTGAATTAATTTGGGAATTGAATTAAGGAATTAGGGTTGTTGTGAATTGGAAACTTAGTTATGAATTGGGAATTGAGAATTTGATAGGCATGAGCATTACACAACAACTACCTCATATGTTATGGTAACTTAGGTAACAATCCTAACAATACTTTCAAGGGGTATGACACTGGTGGAAACCCTAACATCAACAACTTCTCAAGTTATAGAAAGGGAGCCAATATCAGTAAAGATTCGTTTCAATCTTATGCAATGAACTCAAATTCTAGCAAAGTCAATTTCACAAATTATGGGAAGACATTTAACCCTAGAAATGACTCGTTTAAAGAATACGACAAGGGATCAAAGGGTAATATCATAGGATTTACAAGTAAAAATATAAATCAATCATTTAAGGAGTACATTGATAAGGGTGTAAAATTTTTGAATTACATTAACTGTAACTATAAGTTGTAAATGATGAGGGAGACAACACTAAAACGTTGGTATAGGGGCGAAGAAGAACATGATACCAACTATTTAGGTGAAGCCACTGATGGTTGAGACAAAAAGAAGATGTTTTGAAGGACTAAAGGAGGGGTGATGGAGAGGAAGATTATTGGGTAAATGTGAAACGATATTGTATTTTGGTACGGACTATTAATTGTTTTTGGATTAAATGATGTAGTTTATGATTAATGAGGGTGTAAAATTTCTGTGGGTCCCATATTGATAACACATAAAGGGATCCATAAAAGAAAGCTTTTTCAAAAAATGAGTGCCCACGTGGCACTTAACTGGAATTTTAATAAGATCATGTGTTTTAGAGTTGATTTTAAATATTTTACAAATGCTAGAGTTTTTTTTTGAACTTTTTTTAAAAGTTAAAGTTTAACCTTAACATTTCAAAATGTTTAGGCCAGACCCATATTCATATAAAAATCTTAAGGCTTATATAAGCCTTATACCCTTTAAGAAAATATAAGGTGATCTTTGAGGTTAGAACACTTTTTTTTGCATTTATTAGATTTTATTTACTCTTATGATAGCATCACTTTCACTACTAAATTGGATAATTTTGTTATCAAAATTTTTTTTGTGGGTTGTAGGTCATTACCTTATAAGATCACCCATATATAAGTGATTTCTCTCTCTCTCTCTCTCTCGCTTGCACTAGGTGAATGTTAAATAGACCCTTTTTAGGAATAAAAATTTAAGCTTAGATTTTTAATTTCATACTAATGTAAAATATAATTTAGAAGTTTATTTAAATTCAAGAATCTTAATTGAACCATCTAAAAAAAGAAATTATAATTTTCCAAATTATTTAATAATCCTTTTAAAGACCATCAAGTTATACATCAAGCCATAACTATGTAGTAAACACTATCAATCTTATTTCCTTATACTTCTTTTTAGCTTAGATGAGATGTTACTCTAATAGTCTAATTTATGGGTGCTACAGATAATTGAGTGTATAATAATAATAATGTTAAAAATAAATAATTTTTAATAGAGAAATAAGTCCAAAAATTAGTTAGTTTAGTGTAAATTATATAAATCATTATAATAAAATAAAGATAGCAATACATTACAATATTGCATGAATTATCTTTATTTAAGGTCATAGATAAGGGAAGCAAAAATTGTGACTATAATTTTAAAGAAATATACATGTACAAGTTGATTTATTTCTTAAATTTAATAATTCAGACACTAAAATCTCATACTAACTAATGTTTTAAAAATTTGATCAACTATAAAATTGTTAAAGGAGAGGCTTAAGATTAAACTACTAATAAAATGATTTAAAGTGAATAAGAAGAGTAAACTATAATAATAAGAAAATAATATAATGGTTAAAGGATATATTTTATTAAAATAAAAATTAAATATCAATGTCGATTAATATATGATCAATTGATAATAAATCTTATAATTCTAACTAAAATTACATCTAACATAAAAATTTAAAAATCATGTTTTCATTTTATTTAAATTAAAAATTTTAATAATTTAAATTTAATTAAATGAAAAATAACATCAAATATTAATTATATACATAATGAGGACAATTATATAGCTCTAAAATCATTATAAATTTACCTTAATAATAAAGTGTAATAATTAAGTGAGAGGGGAGAGGATAGTATAAGGAGGCATGCTTTTGTTAACAGGACTTGTTTTCAAAGCATTAAAGTCATTAAAGAAGTTGAGCTATTTGAGAAAGGAAGATGCTAGAATTCAGCCTAATGTTTTTAAAATGGATATCATATCGATACTAATTTTTTCCTCGAAATGATACTATATTGGTATTGATCAATATTAGTGTCGATACCGAGTAACTTTTTAAAATTATAAAATAATCTCTGGATTTTGTAAAATTTGCAAAATGATTTCTGTATATAGTATACATCTCTTATAAAAAAATTTCAATCCGTCTTAAGTATTCAATTCATACAATAAATATAATACAATTATCATACTTATCAATTTATTATTTCTCAAATAAATTATAACATAAAGTAATATAACAAAAAGAAAAATCATCAAACTATCATAACTTATTATCAAAGCATCATAAAATAATAACAATATACAACAATCACCTATTTTTTCATTTATATTAATAATAGTTTTTATATATTTCTAAAAGAAATATACTAGAATTAAAATAACAAAAAGAATAGCACATCAAACCACATTATTAAACATCAATAAATTAAGACATCATTAACTAATAACCTCCAATAATGAAACTAGTATCCGAAGTTCCAAACATTATACTATAAAAATAACACATGGAACAATAAATGCTACAAATAAGATCACTATTTAGCACAAGAACTCCATAAAGCAGAATACAAGCTTGAAAAAAAAGTTAATAGTTAGAATATATATAATTTAACATATACATCATATAAAAAAATGAGGAGAAAGATATAAAAATACATGAATCTTCATTTTACAAATCGATATTAACTAAAATCAAATTTGATCTACCTATCATCTGTCATAAAGCCCTTATCGTTAAGAGGAGTTTGCTCATCTCTATAATCCAAATTCATTACATCAAATGACATGTCAATACCTCCCAACCAACATCTCCTTCTAGCTCTCTATCATTCAAAATGCTTGACTGCTTAAAAACCCAATATGCCAAAATGTCAATATGATCCAAGGGAATAAGATATAAAGAATGAGTTTTTCTACTTAGAATCTTAACAAACAAAAAAAATTATAGTACTAACAAGATTTTAAAAGTTATATTGAACATAATAATGAAAATAATGATAAAACATGCCTTGCTTGGAGCTTCAAATTGTATCCCACATAGACTAGATCATTCAACCTCTCATACTCCAATCTGTTCCTTATCTTGGAGTGGATGAACTCGAATGTCCTTCAATTCTTTTCAAATCCACTCACATTTACACATTGACTCAGAATATGAATCTCAAACCTTTGCAATATTGGAATACCACTTCCAAATTGGTCACATAAAGCAACTATTGTTAGGCTTGTGTTTTAATGTAGTTTCATATCCATTTTAAGGCAATTTAATGTACATTTGCTTCTAATTGATACTAAAGTCTTTAAACATCATTTATATTAATGTACAATGTAGATGAAAGCTAAAAAGTGGAGAACTCTCAAAATTTTAGCTGAACAACTGGATTTCAAAAGTAAAATGACTTATTCCCTTGAGCTCACTTCTGATCCCACCTTCATCATCAAATGGTTTGGTATAAGTATAAAAAGCCCAAAAACAAATCTTCTTTTAAGAGATCACCATATTTAATTTCTGAACCAAATATTTCTAGAATATCTTTAAGACAAACTCTCGGACATTTGTAATTTTTTTAACTCAAGTTATATCTATTAATTTTATTAATAAAAATATAAAAGTAACATATTACGTTAACACATATGAATAGCGTCAATATATTGCATACTGTCTGTGTCAATATATGTCACATAATGTTGGCATTTTTAACGGAAAAGATTTGATTAAGACATTCATTAATGTTAAAAAATTTTAATTACAAAATTATAAAAAAATAGTCATTTAAGAAATTGAGTATAATAAAGGACAAAAAATATCGTAATCCTTTCTGTAGTACTTTCATCAAGGAATTTCTCACAGTTTCCAGTTCATGAACGCATACACTACTTTGAAATTTGATCTTCTATTACGGTCATGGTTACTTCTATAAGTATGTTAAATTTCTACCCCATAGATTTGCATCGGTATTTTCTCAGGTATGCAAACCTTTATCCACTTCCTCTCAGTACTGTAACAATCAAATAATTAAAGCATAACCTTGCTGTGAAAATTCAAACCAATTCAAAAGGAAGTCAGACAGCCAACTCTAACCTCTAATCCATAATAGTAAGTCAATCCACATAAGGATTAATCTCAACTCAAATAAACCTTTTGAATCAAGACTTTTAAGCGACGTAGACATTGATTTCATGTCAAAAAACTCATTCAACTCAAGCATAATACTTGAATCACTTGTAAAGTATAAAGAACACAGTATTTTACTAGTAATAAAATACAAAGTCTCACGGAGATCTGGAACTAAATTCATGTCAAGCATATAAGTTTTGATGTATTGAACTCATATATACGTAATAAACGTGTGTCACTTTATAGCATATTTTTTGAGCTATATATCATTTTCACTGTGCAAAAGAGGTACAAAATAGGATAGGAACTGCGAATAACCCTGTAAGATGAAAAAAGTCAAATGTGCAAGCTTCAATATTAAGAAAGACTAACCAGGTTCGGTGCTTTGTGCTGCTAGGGCAGAAGCAGTCTTTGAGGAAGCAAAAGAAAAACATGGGAACGAACAAGATAACCAGAAGGCAGACCTTGCCATCCATTTTGCTAATAATAAACTTATGCATGTTTATATAATAAGTTTTTTTCCCCCTCCGATTGGATGAAAGTCAACAACGCGGAGCTTCAGTTGAATTCTTAGAACGCCAATATTGACCGAGTTTTGATATTAAGAATAAAAAAAAATATTTATTTCTTGACCCTTGTAGTATAGCATCAACGTTAAAAGACTTTAAAAGGCAATGCGTATGGGTAACCTTTTACTTACTAGATACTAGTAACCCAGTTTTATTAAAACCTAGTCATAATCCTCGTAAACATGTTAAAACTTAACAATACATTTCCCTTTTTTTAAAAATATAAATAAATTCTTATATAATTGTTAATTTTAACCAAATTACCATATTTTTCAAATAAAAATTGAATTAAAATACATGTTAATGTTAACAATTAATTTATGAATGTTAAAAACATTAAAATATTTAAATTTTTATAATAATCATAAAAGTGAATTTTTACCTTAATTTAAAATGAATTACAGAGAAAATTACAGTGGAGGCACATGAATAGTCCCTTAAATCACATTCATAAATAGTCTTCGACTAGCAGAATCAAAGTCCGAAATCCGAATCTTGAAAACACTTTTCTATATAATGGACTTTAATTGTTTCAACCCAAAGGAAGACTAATACAATGTATCGAATCCCTCCTAATCTAAAGCTTGTAAAATATATGAGTGAGTCGGAATACTCATTAATTAGGAAGCTATTTCAAGAGCATAATTTGGCAAGGCAACCAAGGTTGAACAACCTGATGCTTGAAATAGCATTCCAAATGTAAAAAAAAAACTGTTTGCTTTTATTTTTTTAATTTTTATTTTGTTTCATAGTTTTGGTTTCATTTTTATTTTTACAATTTGTAGTTTATTTCATAATTTTGGTTTCTGTTAACCCTATATAACATTTAGGAGGGGTGAATTAGATATTTAAAAATTATTCTAAGTTACACAATTTATTCTTTTACCAATTTATTTAAACGCGAAAACTAAACAATAATTCTAATTTATCGAATTAAATAATAAAAATAAAAGCATAAAAATAAAAGAGTAAGGAAGAGAAACACAAATAATTTATTCTATTTCGGATCGGTCTACTTACCTCAATGTCTAATCCTCAACATCACCTATTGAGATTTTGTACTATTACAATAAAAAATACAACATTAGTATTACAATTCTTTTTCAAAAATCAAGAATAACCTTTCATTTTCTCTTTCAAGGTTAGGAAATAACTTATCAGTCTTCCTTTTTTAAGGTTAAAGAATAACATCACAACACTCTTTTTATAACTCAAGAATAATCCTCTTCCTTTTCATGATTCAAGAATAATTCTTATATGAATACTCCCCTTCTTACAAACACTTTTCTCACAATACCTAACAAAATAATCATTCTTGAGTCATCAAGGTATATAAGGACTCACATAAAATTTGTGTATAAAATGCAATATACAATGCTCATAAATATACTCTACTCACACAAACATACACCATAAACTCATAAATAAGATTAAGAATGCTCAATCTTAATGTATAGATTCTTATTATCTTTTTATATTATAAACCATACAAACAACACAAATTTATATTCATCTTAAGTCCTTTTAGTCTTTTGTAGCCATTGTCGAACGTTCCTTAATATTAAATGTTATTACCATTGCAAAATCCGAATATTGCTAAGTTACTATTGCATTTTTGTTAAATTAGGTCGAACAAACTCATAAAGTTAGTCGATTGGCCATCGGTCGATCGATCCCTCTAGGATTAGAACTTCCTCCACCCAGTTCAGCCCAAAACTATCTAAATTTAATCCAATTTACTTTTTAAACCAATCCAACACTTTTTAACACGAATTAATTAATATCAAATATATTATAACACAAATTTCATATTTTATTACAACTAAATTCATTCATCTTACTAGATTATCTTAACACATTAATCTAACCAATTCATAAAGTTTCAATTCAAACAATCTTTATCCAATCATACTACCACAATCAATGTATCAAATCATTAATCATACTAATTTATTCATTTATTCTTTCTTTAATCAATTCATTCAACACTTATATTTATGTAATGCCATACATGCATCCATCCATACATCAAAAGTATTTTTACACACATCAAATACATATAACACCTCTTAATTATGCATCCTATATGCAAGTACTAAACATGTGTATATATGTATAATTGAACCCTTTCAACACTATGGTAACACCAAGAGAAGACTTACAAAATAACATATTAAGCCTATTAAATTATACTCTTAAAATTAATCTTCTTTAATATTCAAGTTCATCTCCAATACTTCTCTTCTCATCAATTTGACTTCAACCAATTCAATGTATTTCATAGACTCTAAGCTACTATATATCTACCTACCACCCTGTAAGATGAAAAAAGTCAAATGTGCAAGCTTCAATATTAAGAGAGACTAACCAAGTTTGGTGCTTTGTACTGCTAGGGCAAAAACTGTCTTTGAGGGCAAGAAATTAGACTCAAAGAGAAACATGGGAATGAAGATGATAACCAAAAGGTAGACCTTGCCATCCATTTTGCTTATAATAAACTTATGCAAGTTTATGTAATAAGTTTTTTGCCCACTCTAATGAAATAAGAGTCAACAACGCGACACGTCATTTAAATTATTACGACGCTAATATTAATCGGGTTTTGATATTACGAATAGAAATAAATATTTATTTCTTAACCTTTATAGTGTACAATCAACTTTTAAAAACTTTAAAAGGCAATGCATATGGATAACCTTTAAATTACTAAATACTCGTAAATTAGTTTTATAAAAACTTAGTGATACTGCCTCATAAACATGTTAAACTTAACAATACATTTATGATATTTTTTTTGCAACATAAATAAATTCTTATAAAATTGTTAATTTTAAGAAAATTACCATATTTTTCAAATAAAATTTGAATATACATGTTAATGTTAACAATTAATTTATGAATGTTAAAAACATTACAAAATATTTAAAATTTATAATAATCATAAAAGTGAATTTGTACCTTAATTTAAAAAGAATTACCAAGAAAATTAGAATGGAAGCACATGAATATTCCTTTAAATCTCATTCATAAATAGACTTCAAGTAGTAGAATCAATGTTCGAATCTTGAAAACACTTTTCTATATAAAGGACTTTAATTGTTTCAACTTAAAGGAAGACTAATACAATGTATTGAGCATATGAGGACCCCTCCTAATCTGAAAATTATAAAATATATGACTGACTAGGAAAACTTATTAATAAGGAAGCTATTTTAAGAGCTTAATTTGGCAACGCAACTAAGGTTCGATAACTTCATGCCTGAAATAGCATCCCAATTCTCAAACGTCAAGAAACTGTTTGCTTTCATCTTTTCTTAATTTTTATTTTATTTCAAGACATGGGGGGTCATAGGGCTCCCAAGCGGGACCCTAAGTCTTCCCTTTTTATTATTAGGTGAATATAGGACTGGAAGAATGACATGAGCGAGAAACATCCCTTAAGCAAAAATTTTCCCTTCCCCTAGCCATGTCCCCAATCAGCATTCCCCTTTGGTGTTTTCCTTCTTTTCAATGCTTTCTATAAGTTTTTTCCTATGTCTTTGCTTCTTTGGTCTCTGGTCTTGTTTTCTTTCTATCTCGTTCCTTAATTTTGAAATCCTTAATCCTTAATTCCTAGAAGTGTCTAAGTCAGTTCAGGAGATGGGATCGAAGGTTCCCCATCTTGATTCCTTTAGGTTTCCTCCCCTTTTGTCTGGGTCTTCAGAGTAGTTTGGAGGATCATGACCCTCCGTGTTAGCAGGGGAATCGGTCCATGAGGGTTACGGCCAACAGGATCCAGTTGCCACGAAGGTGCGTACATGGTATTAGGTGGTGGGTGGAGGTTGGTCGAATTCCCCCCTCTCGTATGTTCCCCCTACTCCGATTCCAAAATAGTCTGCCCTCCCCTTGAGCCTTCAAGCTGGTGTTGTTAAATGGACCTCCTGCCTCGTCGAGTTCTTCTCTGGTAAACGACCTACTTTTTTTGTAGTTAAATACTAGGCTAAACTGAGCTGGAGGAAATTTGGTCTAGAAGAGGTCATTCTACAAAATCATGAGGTCTTCTTATTCAAATTTAATTCCACCGAGTATATCTCCAAAATTCTAGGATCAGGACCCTGACACATTAAACACCAGTCGATCTTCTTGCAGCAATGGCAACCAAGGTTAAAGCTTCAAGATATGAAACAGAAACATATACCTATATAGATTTACATTCATCATCTGTCATTGGAGTATTGTACTACAGCTGATTTAATCCATTTGGCTAGTTACATAGGAAAACCTCTATGTATGGATGGAACAACTGCAAATATGAGCAGGTTACCTTTTAACTATCTGTGTATTGAAGTGGATTATAATGAACACCTTCCTGATTTTATCCCTATTCAACGATTTAACTAAGAGAAGGAATTAGTTGAGGATCAATTGGAAGTTTCCTACCAATGGAAATCGATCTTTACCCCCTCT
>JAOXYD010138271.1:0-10798 GCA_028565735.1 Pinacopodium congolense
CATTCCATTTGAGTTGAATTTTGGTTAGAGATTGCATTGTATTAACATTGGCCTAAGGTGTTTAAAGTGTTTTAATTTAGCAAGAATTTTTAAGCACCCAATTCACCCCCTTTTGGGTGCCATAGGGCTAACAGGGATGATAGAGGGTGGTAATTTTATAGTTAACACCATATTTTGATACGAGGGATTAAAATTGTTGATTACAAAAATGAGAGCCTTCATCACTAATTATAGCTTAGGGTGTACCAAATCTTGTAAAAATGCTCTTCTTAAGGAATTTCACCACCACTCTGGCATCATTCGTGGGTAAGGCCACTGCTTCCACCCATTTACTTACATAATTAACTACAACTAAAATATATTGATTGGTAAATGACTTAGGGAATGGAACCATAAAATCAATACCCCAGACATCGAAAATCTTGCAGACCAAAATGTTACTCAATGGAATTTCTTGTTTTCATGAAATGTTTCTCGTTTTATGGAATTTATCACATGATTTTACAAAGTTAAATGTGTCTTTGAAAAATGTGAGCCAATAGAATCCTAATTCTAGAACCTTATGTGCAGTTCTAGCTAGCTCGAAGTGTCCTCTAAAATCTCTGGAATGGCAATGAGTTAAAATAAGAATCACTTTATCCTTGGGCATACATTTTTTGATAATTCCATCACCACATATCTTGTATCGGAATGGATCATACCAAAGAAATTTCCTTACATCTAATAAGAAAAATCATAAGGAATAACCTTACACACTATATAAATGACATAATCAGCATACTATGGCAAGTCATCCTTAATTACTAAGAGATGCTCTTCAAGGAACATTTCCTTTATGTTAAGCTCACTACCTTTTTCCATAACGTCCTCAGTTAATCTTGACAAATGATCCGCAACAAAATTTTTAGCTCCCTTCTTATCTTTTATTGTAATGTCAAACTCTTTCAACAATAAAACCCATCTGATCAACGTTGGCTTTGCATCCGATTTGGTCATTAAATACTTTAATGCCGCATGATCAGTGTATACTATTACCTTTGACAACACTGAATAAGAAAAAAAATTATCAAATGCAAAGATAATAGCAAGCATCTCCTTCTCATTCATTGTATAGTTCTTCTGGGCATCGTTTAAGATTCTACTTGCATAATAAATATGATGAAAGATCTTGTCTTTTCTTTGCCTAAGAACTGCACCAATAGCAAAATAGCTTACATCACACATTAATTAAAATAGAAGACACCACTCTGGTGAAACTAGAATTGGATTATAAGCTTAGACTTTAAAAATTCAAAAGAGTGCATACAATTGTCATCAAAATTAAACATTGAATCTTTGGTCTGAAGATCAGTAAAAAGTTTAGAGATTTTAGAAAAGTCCTTTATAAACCTCATGTAGAATCCAGCATGTCCTAAGAAACTTCTAATTGATCGAACTGAATTTGGAGGTGGGAGTTCAACAATGACCTCTATCTTGGCTAGATCTACTTCTGGACCCTTACTAGATATCTTATGACCCAATACAATACACTCTTGCAACATGAAGTGACATTTTTAACAATTCAAAACTAAATTTGTCTCTTCATATCTCTTAAGCACCTTATCAGGATTTTCTAGACAAGAATCAAAAGACATTCCAAACACTAAAAATCATCCATAAAAACTTCAATGCACGACTCAATCATATCAGCGAAAATGACCAACATACAGCATTGAAAAGTGGCATGGGTGCTGCATAGCCCAAAATGCATCCGCCTATATGCAAATGCTCTATAAGGACAAGAAAATGTTATTTTCTCTTCATCCTCCGAGGCAATTGGGAGTTTTAAATATCTATTATATCCATCTAATGCATAATGAAAATTGTGTCCTACCAATTTTCTATGACTTGATCAAGGAAAGGAAGTGGAAAATGATCCTTTCTAGTGGGGACATTCAACTTTCGATAGTCTATACACATGGACCAACCAGTAACCTTCCTTGTTACTATTTGCTCATTCTGCTCATTCTGAATCACTGTAATGCCTCCCTTCTTTAGTATACTTACAGTAGACTAACTCAATGTGAATAAGATATTGGATAAATGATTCTAGCATCTAGCAATTTAATAACTTCAATATAACAACTTCCTTCATGTTTAGGTTTAATCTTCACTGTGTTGCTTAATTGTCTCATGTTGCTTAACGTTTTTAGATTGTGTTCGAACTTTGATTTGATTTTTTAGGCCTGTTTAAGTTGTCATTGAGCTTAAACATTCATATACTAAAAGATAGCTACTTTTTTTTACTAGTTTGAGTTTGATTCTGATTTCAACTTGCTTAATCTATTTCTTTGTGTTCGTTATTATTGTTTTATGTTTTTCTAAGTTCTTGAGAGTCATAATAATCTTAGTTTTGATTTTTTGGTTGATTATTCATCATTTGTGTGAATTAGTTCATTCATACCTCAAAACTGTCCAATTTTTATATTCCTCATTCAATCACGATTTTCATCATATAAATCAGTTTTGGGTGCATAAATTTATTGTGGTTAGTTAATACAAGGTTTTAGGAGTGCTCTGGTAGTTTTAGTTTGATTTTTAATGCACAAATTTGAGCTAAAAATTCATAAAGTGCTTAAACTATCTGGATTTTGTGTTTAGCCTATCTTGATCATATTTCATATACATATAAATGTTTTTATTCTAAATCTCTACCATACTAATTTTGTTTAGGTTTTCAAGGTTATCATAATTCGTTCATATCATTGATTGAAAGCTAGAGCCCTTGGTTTAATTGAGCGTTGAGTGAAACATCTTTCAAGGTGGATTTGGTTACTTGAATTTAAGGGAATTGAATCTTTTGGATATTTGTGAATTGTATAGACTTCTCTTTTCCTTGAAAAGAGTTTCAATAGGTTACTCTTCACCTTTATAAAGTAAGAATGTTGTTGTAGGTTACTCTTCACCTTTGGAAAGTATGATTGTAAAGGTTACTCTTCACCTTATAAGAAGATTGTACTTGTTTTGATTGATTAGTATAGAATCATCAAATAAGTAGTTAGAAAGGAGACGCAGCCTATCTTTGGGGTAGGTAAACTCGTGTCCTTCTCTTATCTCGACTTATTGAATTCTCTTTGGTAGTTGCATTCTCATTCCATCTTATGTTGAATCTTGGTTTAATGATTGCATCTGGTTTCCAATTATTTTAGGTTGCTAGTTTGAATTAGCTAAAAAGCTTTTTAAATACCCAATTCACCCCCTCTTGGGTGCCATAGGACTTACACTCTCTTTTTTTTTTCATAATTGAAATAACTTTTTACTTTTGCTCCTTTGTCTTCCAAATTTCACGCTTTTAGTTTGTATTTGTGTTTTATGATTAAATCTGCATGCAAATCCCAAAAAAAACACGAATTAAGCATTTAAACACTAAAATAAGATTAACATGACATCGAAATGCATATTAAAATTTAATATATTTCAATCCTATCAAACTTATAATCTAAGAATGAGGTATCATTTAAACTTTTTATGGAATAATGAAGCCAATTCAAGATAACCTCTATTAGGATAGCATCAATAACATGAGAAGAATTTGTTTTTGGAAGAATTAATGATGAAATTTATTTCTACATCTTAAGATGACCTATGGAACTTAAATACATTCCAACATAAACAAGAAAATTCAATCAATAACTTAGAGAACCAAATTGGATAACTTGCCAAGTTAATCATTGAGGGACCATAAGGAAGCTCGTTTAGAGGCATTAAAGTAAACCTAAGAGTGCTTATGAAGGTAGTAATGTTCAGTGGAAAAGAGTTTAATATTGAGACAAGGGTGAATAATCCACTTGCTATTTATGAGTAATTAATTAAAAAAGAAATTATAGGAGATAAAAAAGGTGAGAAGATTCAATGGGTAAAGGAGTTCAAGCTAAAGCCACCATATCCTGTAACTTTAAAGTAAGAGCATATTGATGCATAATTTGATAAGTTACTTCAATTTTATAAACAATTTCACATTAACTTACCATTTTTAAGGTATTGTTAAAGATGTCCAAGTATTCAATGTTTTTCAAAGACATTTTGATAAACAACAAGACATTAGAGGAATTATTGAAAGTTACCTTAAGTGAATATTTCTTCGCCTTCCTTTAAAATAAGACCTTTCATAGCAATTGTTAAAACCATAATAGATATGTATGAAGGAAAGCTAAAAATAAGAATTGAGGGTAAAAAATGTAATGTTTAAAATATCTAAAATCAAGAAATATTCCCATACTAATGATGATAAGTGTTATGGATTGTATTATATATTTATGTCGTGGGGATTTTATTTGACAAGATCCATTGTAAGTGTGATTAGAGAAAGGAAATTGAATAAGGAAACTTCTTAATTGATGAAAAAGTGGAGTGCCTGAAAGCAAGTGAGTGTGTAATTCCTGAATCAAAGTTTAAGGAGATAGATAGAAGCATTAAAAGATGATTAGAGGCCTCAATTAAAGATTCACCAATTTTATATTTGAAGAAATTTCCAAAACACCTTGATTATGCATTCCTATGAGAGAAATCTCAGCTTCTAACATTCAATGCTATAAATTCAAATAAAGACAACAAGGAGCAAAAATATAAATTTTAGAAGAGAATAAGAGGGCCATTAAATGGAAGATTTATGATATTAGAGGAATTTATCCATCCTTTTACACTCATAAGATCTTAATTTGGGAAGAGAACAAGCTATTTGTTCAGCCATAAATGTGACTTAACCCAAATATGAAAAAAGTTATAAAGGTTGAGGTAGTTAAACTCTTAGATGTAGGTGCTATGTAATTAATCTCTAATAGTTCTTGGTCAGGTTTTTTGCAAGTTACTGTAAAGAAATGAAGCATGATGGTGGTGCCTTATTAAAAATGATTTAATCCCAATAAGGACCATTACTTAATGAAGAGCGTACATTAGAGGTTGAATGATGCAACTCAAAGGGACCGCTTTACATTACCTTTAATTAACCAAATGTTAAAAAAACTTTCTAGCCATATGTACTATCATTTCTTCGATAAGATATACTTCAAATTTTTATAAAACTTGAAAAATCAATAAAATATGACATTTAAATACTGGTAAGGGACATTCACATACAGAAGAATGCCTTTCAAATTAAACCATTTCCTTTTAGTCTCTTTATTTTTTTTATTTTCTCTTCTTTTATCCTTTAATTCTTTTATCTCTTCCTCTTAATAAATTTCATTAAGGCCTTTAATTCTTCAAGAAAAATTATGTCTAAAGGAACATATGTGGATGGGGTTTAAACTAGCAAGGGCTCTAAACCTAAAATGCCATAAAAACCTAATCTAACAGATCTTTCCTCAACTAATCTTATTTGATTGAGATCTCTAAGACTTTTCATTTCTAAATCCTTTGAGGATGAGGTGAGGAGGTTGTTAGAATTTCTTTAATTAGAGAAAAAAATATATGGATAGAGAGGTACAAACAAAATTTATAGTGTTTTGGTGTCAACTCTACACCTATTTCTAAGTTCCAACACCTTTTTAGGAATTTAACTATCAATCTTACTGTTACAACCATGTCCCTTTTTCTACAAGCTCTAGATTAACCCTTACAACAACGTAATTTTTCATAGGAACAAGTGTAACTCTTACAATAACTCTTTTTCTATAGTTTATAAAGTAAACCAATATAACTTTTAATCTTATAATTTCGCTTCCCTACAAAAATGCTATTCATAAATCATATCTTTTTTAACCAACCCAAGGTGTATATAAGGAATTCACACTTAAACAATGATGAATAAAAAAAAACCTTTATACAAAACCATCAAACTAACCTAACAATTCCTTAAATGCTACATAATTAACTTTATATTCAACTCATTATCAATTGATGCATTATAAACACCTCAATGAACCTATTTTAAGTGAAAATTTTGCCTAATAACTATTTGTAACCATCATGCAATGTTAAAATTCATTTATTTCATTTTTCATTGACAAATTGTCGTTGAAACACATTTTCCACAAGCATGCATCAATCAAACCACATATATTGGTCGACCATCAATTAGTTGAATGATATATGCCCATATATCAAATAGTCTCCCAAAATTAGGCTAACAGTCCTCCATAGACTATTTTTTCACACAATTTTTACACATAACATACATCTAAATGAATCTAAAGACCTCCTAACACTTATAAAAACATGATAACACTTTCTTTTCAAACCATAGCACATTATAACACAAATTTAAAAGATTTGATGAAACCTATAACATATGCAATTGCACTAAAACAGTTACATAATGATAGGTACGCATTAAATTTTGTTTCTTTAGCGGATTCGTATGTTAATATGCATGTTATGGATGATAACTATGTTTTTAGGATAGATTGATGTTATTTTAGTGTTATTTTTATTTTTATATGTTTTGTGTGATTTTTGTTGATTTCAGGCAAGAATTTAATCTTAATTGTGTAGGTACCTAATTCACTTTCAAGTGGAATTAAATTAGGAAGCGAAGAAGAGAAGAAGATGGAGCAAGGGATACTAGTCGATAAGGAGACTTACCCAAGCACTCCAATTTGTGCAAGAATGATGTGTTTTTTATGATAAAGGGTATTTTTGGATAAAGGGTAGATAGGAAAACCATAGTTGCTATCTTTTTGAGTTTAGACAAGGTATTAAGAAGGAAAATAACAAGTTTTGAAGGGGAAAACCAAGAAGAAACGTAAGGATAATTGGAAATTTAAGGATTAATCAAGTTGTTTAGAATTTCCAATAAAAGGGCTTCAAACTACTTTTATTCCTTTCTCTTTTCTCTCTTTTTCCCTTAAACATTAAATATGAATAGTTATGTTTTGAATAGGATTATGGATTTTTAAACCTATTTTAGTGTTTTTTCTTGACTTTTTTACATGACTTTTATCTTATTTATTTAATACATTAATGCCTTATGATTTTTGTTAGACTTATAATTGACTTGAATCGAGATATCTGACTAATTTGTTTGTGTTAGCTTACACAAGAATTGGTGGCTTAATAATCCTACAAATATCAGGTTAATAAGTAATTGAAGAGAGATCTTTGTTTCTTGTTAATTATCTTTAGGATGGCTTCAAATTCAATTGAGTTCTTATGAGTATTTTTGTTAATCAAGAGAATACAATTCAAATTGTACCTATTTCAATTAAGATTACTTAGTTAGATCTCAAGAGAGGGTAATCACAATCTTTTTATTTTTAAGATGGAGCATAGATATATTAATAAGTTAAAAGGAGGATAAAAACTAGGAATGAATAACCCCTTTGTTCCCGTTTTTAAGTAACTTCAACGTTGTTGCTTTCTTCTTGCGATCAACTATTAAGTTTTATTAGTTTAGTTCAATTTCAATTACTACATTCTTTAGTTTAACTTAAACAAAGTGTGATTCAAATTATTAAGTGATTATTCAATCCTTGTAAGGATGATATCTGTTATATTATAAGGTACAACCAATATATTTGTAGTGTAACGTAAAAAGAATAGTAAGTTTTTAATGCCATTATCAAGGCTCGCAATTTTAGCATCTTTTTTAATTTGAATTCCTTGGATTTAAATATTTTTTTATACTTTTTCTTATGTACTCATAGGTGCATGAGCACAAGAGTGACAAGTAGGTCAAAAAATTAAGAGATATAGAAATTTCAAATATTAAAAAGCAAGGAAAAGAGATTCAAAGAGCAAGGTACTAAGAAGCTATTTATAAAACAATGGTAGAAGTAGGAAATCAAGGAGCACTTCAATTAACTATCATGAAATTCATGAGATATAGATTCAATTCAAATAAAAAAGATATTACAATTCCCTTAATGTAGGCCAACAATTTCAGGATTAAACTAGTATTGTTGAACATGCTCCAAACTAACATGCAATTTTATGGATTGGCTAATGAAAATCCCAATGCACTTTTATCAAATTTTTTGGACATATGCAACACATTCCACCAAGCCTTAGCTTGGTCCTTAAATGTAAATGGAAACAATCTCACCTTTGGACATATGCAACACATTCCATTAAAATGGATAGCAGGAAGATGCTGCAAAGGTGAGATTATTTCCATTTACATTTAAAGACCAAGCCTTCTCTAAATCGAGAAAATATCACAACATAGGAGCAACTTGTCTAGGATTTATTATCCAAATATTTTCCATTGATGAAGATCACTATAATCATTAAATAGATCATAAATTTTTTTACATAGAGAGGGAGAATTTTTGTATGAAGAGTGGGAGATATTTAAAGAATTAGAAAAGATATATCCTTACCATAACTTATTGAAGGAGTTTTACTACAGTTGTTTTATAATGGAGTTAACACACATACAAAATGGTCTATATATGTAGCAACTAGAGGTTCCTTGATGCAAAAGACGATTGATGTTGTCCATGACTTGCTAGAAGAGATGGCAAGTATTAGTCACCTTTGGTCCATGGAAAGGAGTAGGCAAAAAAGCCTTAAAGAATAAAAGGGAGTAACTATTATGGATTCAATGATAGCTTGTAAGCTTGAATGTCAACCCTCACTAAACAACTAAGAAGCTTACAGGCCATATCCCCTAATTTGGTAAAAGTAGTGCAACATGGTTGTGAGTTGTGTGGTAAAGAGAATCATGTGAGTAGAGTATTTTCTTATGGCTAACAATGATATCGAGTAGGTATATTACATGGGGACACCATAGGTACGATTAGATAATAACTCCTATTCTAATACTTACAATATGAAGTGGAAGAACAACCCAAATTTCTCTTAGATTGACAATAAAGGAAGTAATATGGGTTACCAAGTTTTCAATAAGATAGACTTGCATCACTGTAATTAATAATGGACAACCTAATGGATGAGATAAGCTCCAAGTTAAATAGTTAAGATGAAAGTCAAAAAAGGATGTGTGCCAAATTTGACAAAATAGTGAATGCCTATTCTATTCACAACTTAGAGGTTAAAGATGGCTAACTTACAAGTGTATTATCAATAAGGAATGTGGGGAGCTTTTTTAGTAACATCAAGACCAACCTAAAGGAGCGATTGAAGGCTATCAAGCTAAAAAGTGGGAAGGAGTTGGAATAACTAATGGAGTAAGAGGCCACACCCCCTAAAGAAAAGAACCAAGAGAATGAGGAGGATAAAGATGTAGAGAAGCATTATGTGCCTCCACCAACTTATAATTTAAAGATCCCATTTGCATAAAGGCTAAATAAAAATTAAATGGATGTGTAGTTTTCTAAATTTTTTGAAAGTTTAAATAAACTACAGACTAACTGGTCATTTATGTAGGCTTTGGAAATCATGCCTAAGGACACTAAGTTTTTTATGGACATCTTAACCAACAAAAAAACTTGGAAGGATACACAAATGATTTTTTTTTTAAGGAAAGTTGTAGCTCCATCATTTCATCTAAATTGAAAGATCCAGGGAGTTTCAATATCTTTTGTGTTAATGGTAATTTAGAATTTTCAAAATGTTTAGCGTTAACTTACTCCCCATATCCATTTTTAGAAAATTAGGGCTAGGAGACATGATGCCAACATTAATGCTGATATAGTTGGTGGATTAATTTATTAAGAAGCCATTTAGAGTGATGGAGGACATCTTAGTAAAAGTGGACAAGTTGATCATCTCAATGGATTTCATTTTAATGGATTTTAAAGAGGATAGAAGTTGTTCATTCATTCTTGGAAGGCCTTTTATGAAGGCGAAAAGTGCATTGATTGATATTCATAAAAGGAAATTAGTTCTTCATATTGGTGATCAACAAGTGAATTCAGTGTGAGTAAAACACTAAAAAAATCTAATAGAGGGAAGTGCTTGTATCGAAATTGATGTGGTAGATGAATGTGTAAGAGTGTAAGCAGAGGATGTTGGCGAAGAAGAGGATTAGAAGTTTGATTAAGGAAGTGAAGGGGAAGAGGTAATAGATGAGTTATCAAAATAAGAACATTTAATGTGAATTGAAGCACCCACTCCACATTCTAGTGAGAGACCACCTACCTTGTAGTTTAAATCTTTACCTAACCACCTTAGATACACCTTTCTAGGTCAAGGACAGAGACTAAAAATTATCATTTCAAACTAACTAGATGTAAAGCAAGAAAAAAAGTTGGTGGAGATGATAAAGAAGAGGATGAAAGCCATGGGATGACAAATTACAAATATAAGAGGAATAAGTCCTAGTGTTGTGATGCCTAAGATCAACCTAGAAGAGGGATGTAAAAAAACTAGGCAGAGACCGAGGAGGTTGAACCCTAAAATAAAGGTAGAAGTTAAGAAAGAAGTGGCGAAGTCCTTGGATGCTTGAATCATTTACTCTATCTCAGATAGTGAATGGGTGAGTCTAGTATGATGCATACTAAAGTGATAAAGGCAAGTTAACCTCCACTAGAACAATCACATCTACATTGATTATAGGAAGCTCAACACTGTGACTAAGAAATATCATTTCCCCTTATCCTTTATGGGTCAAATTATTGAGCGAGTGGCTAGACATGCCTTCTATTTCTTCTTTAATGGGTACTCAGGCTACAATTAGATTTTTATATATCTGGAAGAGAAAGACAAGACCACTTCACGTGTCCCCACAGCAGGGTGCCGTTGTGCAAGAACAGGCCGCCGTTGTGTTCCAGAAAACACAGCCTATTCAGCACAATCGACCCTAAACAGATCCAAACATGTTTCTAATCATAATTGAGACGTCAAACACCTTTGGAAACATGTATTGAAGCTATATGAATGATCAAATTACTTAAAACAATTCAAACATGAGTTTTGG
>JAOXYD010138281.1:0-10798 GCA_028565735.1 Pinacopodium congolense
GTACTATCTTGTTCACCTTCTAATGATGATGATGGTCGAGGATAATACAAAAAAATTAATACAAATATATAAAAATTACAATTAAAAATCACAATCAACAGTAATACCAAACGACCCCTTAAAAAACGTTGAAGTCAAAATTTCAAGAAAATGAAAAGACCAAAAAGATGCACATCTTCAACTTAAGGAAAGAGTTTGGATTTCTCAAGATGATAGAAATCGGGACTATATAAGAATATATTGATAGAGTTGTTAATCATGTCCGGTTGTTAGGTGAGGATTTACCTGAAAGAAGAGTTGTGGAGAAGTTAATGATAATTCTTTAAAAAAGATTTGAGGCAAAAACCTCTTCACTTGAAGATGCCTGGGGTCTATCTTGGCTTTGACTCAAAGCTTGTAACTGCTCTACAAACTGTTGAACCAAAAAAAAAAAATCATTTAGAAAATAAGAAGGCTCAACTAAAATGTACTTATATTCCAAAAGGTTAAAATGAAAACAGATGATGCAAAGAAAGGGTCTCATTTAAAGAGAAATAAAGATAAATTTTTTTAAATTGAACAATAAAGGAAGAAATAGAAGAGGCGTATCTGCCTTATCCTCGTTATAAGAAGACAAATCACATTGAAAATTATCGTTAGTTTTAGCCTCCGGTCCAATAAAGCCTCAAGCAGTTTGGATATGTTGAAAGGGTTTATCTAGGATTTGTTGGTTACAGAAAAAAAAAAAAAAGCTTAGAAGTTGTTTGATTGAATTTTTGGATGTGATTTTTAGTTGTGATTGTTGTATTTTTGTATTGAGTTTGGTGTATTTTTATAAAATTTTATTTGTCTGTCTCGATTTCTGTGTTATATTAAAATACTTTTTTTCGATTTTTATGATGTTCTTTATTGATTTTTTGTTTAAAAAATTCAAAAACCAAATCCTAAAAGTAAATCAAATTTAAACAACCCCTTAACCTACTCAAGTCAATAAAAGACCCAAAATTAAAGAGGAATATTTTTTTATTGCTTCTATTCTTGATAGATGTGCCACTATAGTTCAAAACATTGATGCCTAGATGAGTAATAATGGTTATGCTTATCATATCACAACAAACTTCAAAAATTTCAAAACTCTGAATAGAAATATTCTTTCAAAGTAAAGATTAGTGATGGGAGGCTACTGGATGTCAAAGGCAAAGATGTTTTATTTTTGCAAACTTTATCAGGTATAAAGCTTATCCTTGATGTACTATTCATACTTAAGATTCAACATAATTTGTTAAGTATTGATGAACCATTAAATAAGTATTATTCATTGAAATTCAATAACTAATTTTGTGAAATTGTTGATCCTTTTGGTATAAAGCTCATATCAATTATAATATATAATACGAGCTTTAATATTGATAAGCAAAATGGTACAGCTAAAGCTTTTGTTAGTATTGAATCTGACTCTTGGCTGTGACACAAGAGGCTAGTCCACATAAATTATAATGCCTTAAAGTTATTTGAAAAGGGCGAAATAGTTAATGATTTGCTTGCTGTAACTGTAATTTCTAATGTTTGTGGTACTTTTCGATTTGATAAGCAAAGCAAAACTCCAATTCTTTTAAACCAAGCTTGGAGAATAATTGAGAAGCTCTAACTAGTTCATACTAATGTTTATGGAATGATGATCATACCTTCTTGCAATGGTACTACATATTTTCTTTTATTCATTGTTATTTTTTAAGGTATTGCTAGGTCTATTTTCTCAAAACCAAAGCTGACGTATTTTCTATGTTTCCAAAGTTCAACATGTTGTAGAAAATCAAAGTTCACATAGGATCAAAATTTTAAGATCTAACAATGGGATTGAAATTATTTCTTCACAGTCCATTTCTCCAGAAGGCAAGCATTCGTCATCAATTCACTATCACTCATACATTTACGCAAATGGTTTAAATGAAAGGAAGAACAAATCAGTCATGAACATGGCAAGGTTCTTGTTGATTTTTACTTTTCTTTTGGTGGGATCTTAGTTTATTTCCCTTTATTTTATTTTATGTGTTTTTAATTTCTTTGTGTAAGTACTATATTTAACTGTAAACAGTCTCCTACGCAAACAAAAATGTAATATTTCAGTCAATGGAGTATTCTTGTTCCCATTTCTCCTACTATATTTGTTTAGCTTTATGAACATTGGGGCAATATTCATTTTAAGTGTAGAGGACGGAACTAAGACTTGATTTTCTTATTGTGGAGGTAATGGTGATTTATTTGATATTTCATAAAAAGATTTTCAAAATGACGAACTAAATGTTGAATAATTTTCTTTAATATGGTTAATATAATTAGTATAGTTAGAATTGATTGATTTACGATTAATTGTGAATTTGTTTAATTTTAAGAGAAATTATGTATATGGTTTATTTTTTATTCATGATTATTGAATTGCAATGAAATTTCAGATGTTTTTTTATGAATTTGAATAAAGGGGTTTATTTTAATTAATTTTGGATAAATTGAATAAAATTTTAATGTTTAAAAATGTTTGAGAAAAAAGTGAAAAAAATATAAAAAGATATAAGATGGAACATAGTACTTGCCAGGATAAGATGGAGTATAGAATGCATTTGTCCAAAAAATTAAAATAAATAAATAAAATTGAGACAGGATAGAGCATAAAAAGCACATGCCATCGGATTGCCTTAGGATGTTTTGTATGAATTTCATATAAATTCTTTAAAGTTTGATAGGATGTATAAAGGTTAACTTGACTATATGTTTTGACTAGGTTTACAAATTCATGATCAAAGGTGAATCAGAATATACTAGTATACCTATTGCATTGATTTGGATTAAAGTATCATGTTTTACATTTTAAAATCTATTAGAAAATTTTGATTGAATATCTAAATAAGTTGTTTGAGGATAAGTAATAACTTAGGCGTGGAGGAATTGGTAGGGGTATAGTTTATAGGATTTTGAAGTATAGTTTATCATGTTTTTACCCCTATTTTGATATTAAATTACCTAATTTTATGTGTATTACTATTTAAATTGCAAGTTCATACTAAAGAGGATAAGTTTTGTGCAAAAAAGATCAAGTGTATGTAATTTTTAGAAGAATAACATGTGTCTTTAACAGCGTCGTTGTTATCATATTTGAACTATTGTTATTGTCAATTCAAAAGACCAACATTACCCTTTAATTACACCATTATTGTGCTAGGAGACCATTGTTGAAGTCTATTGTGTAGACAAAAAAATAACATGAGTCATAAATAATGTCATTAATATTATATTTTAAGGGCCATTAATTTCTCTGGAGGCATGTTTTAGTAAAGGATTCAAGAACAGATTGGGCAATTCATGCCCTAAGCAGGCCAAAATGTAATTAAGACATATATAAGCATCATTTAAAGACTTAACAAAGATTTTTTAGTCAAGATTTAGTTCGCCTTTTAGCTAGTCTTTATAGAGTTTTAGGTTTCCATTATATTTTCTTCTTTAATTCATTATAATAGGCATTGAACATTGCTTTTGAGGATTTCAAGGAGTACATCAATATGAGTCAATATTAGAGTTCAATTTGTAGCATATTTTGGTGTTTTCTAAATTATAAATTTCGTCATTTTATTAATTATCTATGTTTTAATCAATAGATATGTGTTATCTATTTAATTCTTGGATTTTATTGATTAATTTGTATAGCTAATTTGTTTAATAGCTAAGGTTATAATAGTGGATAAATTAATTGAGTTTTATTTTCTAAATTGTGTGCTAAATTTTAGTTATTTGAATGCTTAATCCTCTTTTTTAAGCTAGTCACTTAGAATAGTGTTTTAGATAATTAGAAATTTGAGGAATCTACCCTAATTATTAGAAAAGTCAACAAATAAAAATTAGTAAATGACTAAATATTGGTTAATTGGGAGGGTGTCAATTCTAAAGTAGGAATTTTACAATTAAACTCCCTGAGCTTAAGCTTATTACTTAATTTTGTTGAATGACTAAATAGGCAAATAAAGGAATATGATCAATAGACATATGACATCGAATTAATTATAGTTGTATTTGTTTTTAATGAAAATCCCTTATAATAAGCCATATAATGTGTTTTTAACTAAACTAAATCATTGAAATTTGAAACCTTAGCTATACATAATTATTAATTGAAATTTTGATTTCTTTTCCATTAAATTAAAGAGTTAGTTTAATTAATTTAATAATTTAATTTAATCAATCAATCAATCAATCAATTTGAATTTCATTAAATAATTGTAAGCTAAGTGAGTTAGTAGTTACAGATAAATCCTCAAGAGAAATGATATCTGAACTCCTGTAGATCCACTATATTACTTGTGATAGGAATACTTATCTATAGTTGGTCTTAGGTTTAATACCAGTATAATAGGTACTACTACGGAAATGTCAATCTTACATAATGTAAGTTGTTAAACCAAGAAGGTTCCAATAATATGTTTTGATGATAAAAAAAATTATTATTACTAATATTTGAGTTTTGTTGTAATTATAAGATAGGTAAATGCAAGATGTGCAAGGACATGATTATGGAGTTTAAAGTAGAAGAGCTTAAACATTGGATGATTAAGAATGGATGAAAGAAGATTAAGACATGAAAATCAAGTTTGGATAGGATTAGGTATGAAGTAATTATAAGATAAGTAAATGCCAGATATGTAAGGACATGTTTGTAGAGTCTAAGATAGAAGAGATCAAGCATTAGATGATCAAGAATGGATGAAAGAAGATCAGGACATGAAGATCAAATTTGGATAGGTTTAGGTGTGTTTTAGAATGTAAGTGTCCTAAACTTGATCTTAATTAATGCTTGAAAGGGCTTTCATGTTTACATGACATTTTTACATAATTATTTGCATAAAGAATTTAAATTGTGGTATTAGTGATTAACTGAATTTGATTAGGTCATTGAAATATTAGGAATTGAATTAGAATGGCATATAGGCTAAATGTTGCATTCAAGAAGTAATGTAATGAATTGTATTGGTGTATACTTCTTGATGATTTTAAGTGAATTGAAATGTTAATTGGACTTATTTATGTGTGTTTAAATCTAAATGAATATATTTGTGATGTGAATATTGGTTTATGAAGTGCTTAAAATAATTTTAAAGATATTTGAAAATGAAAAGGTTTTATAATCAAGGCAATTCTTATGTTTGTGTTAATTAAAATATTTTGATGATCCAAATATCCTTGAATTATGTTTTAAAACTTATTTGAAGTCTTGGTTAATGTTAGGCATATTTTGAAAAGGTTTGGATTTGATTTAAACTATATTTCATATTTTTTTGGAACTATACGGCAGATTACAAGGCCTTGTATTAGTCCTATTTCCTGGAGAGGTACACAACAGGTTGTAGGGCACCATATATGTCTCTAGGATCCACCATATTGGTTTCTGATAGCATAATGGTTAGTTTCTTTTTTAGGTTTTCAACAATGTTTTAATCCTAAATGATTAGTCCTTATTTCTAACGTCCCCTTCTTAAATAATTTTATTACTTCTTGTTGCTCTAAAAAACATTTTAGAAGATCAAACCATGCAAATAGTCAAACTCTCTCTATTTCTACACTGTCTTAATCTTACTTTGATTTTCATATTCTAAATCCACTTCTAATGTAGCAAAATCATTGTTTTCAGTTAGCTTAGATATAGAAGACGTTGATTGAGCTTTCTTTTGATCTTTTAAGTGATCAATTCGTGTGCCTCAAGCTTTCAAAGTGTTGCTTTTTAAAACTGTCAAAGTTTTCACTATCTTTAGTTTAATCTCATCTTTCATCAACTTAATCTATTTTTGGGCATGTGAAATTATTGTTCTTATTTTGATTAAGTTATTAGGAGTTTGATTGAATAATTTATTGAATTTTAGAAATCTTATTTTGTTGTTTTAATGCTGAAGCTTCCATCAACACCAAAATTATCTTTATTTTGGGTTAGCTTTTGTTCATATCGATTTTCACTTATTATAACCATTTTGGTGTAGCAAATTTTTTGTTTTCCACTTGTTTAAGGTCTTATGAGTATGTTAAAGTCTCTGTTGTAATTTATAAGCTATTATATTATTTGGTTGAGCATGTTGCTCTAAAATTGTCCAACTTTGATAGTTCTTATTTTGGTCTTGATTTAGATCACCTATTTGATGCGTTAAAATTATTTTTATTGTTGCTATCTATCCCTAACTGATTGATTTAGGTTTCGGTAATCTTGTTGTATTAATTGCATGCCATTTGATTGGTTAAAATCGTTTATTTATAGACTGGAACATTATGACTGCATAATTTAATAGCTTGTATTTATTTTGGTTAAATTTAATCACTTGGTTATTAAATTTCATTTTTTATTGGAACGAATTGATTGTGTATGATCTATTGAAGTGTAAAAAGACTTGCTATATTGTTTATTTATCTCTAAAAGTTTCAAAATAATTTTATATTGCATGTGGTTTTGTGAAACACCATAGAAGGTGTATTTTTGGATATTAATTTGGGGGATTTATTTTTTAATTATTGTAATTGATTTATGGCTCATCTTTTCCATTAAAAAGATTGTTAAAAGGTTGTTCTTTACTTGTACAAATCAAGATTTGAGTAGCATTGATATTTGAATGTGAATTATATTGTTTTATGTTATATATATGTGCATTAGAGATTGCCTAAGGCATTGGCATTACATTGGTTGCATTAAAGCCCTTTCTTAAATTGATATTGATCAAGTTTTTGATGAACTATATAAGCTTGAATTGAGGTTTTGGTAGCCTAAGTTAAATAGCTGTTTTTGTGAGAACAAAAATGGTATATTTCGATTGTATTTGTAAATGTTACTTTTCACCTATCTAAAGAAGATTGAAAGGGTTACTTTTCACCCATTAGAAAGTAAGATTTGTTGAGTTCCTCCTGGTCCTTAGAATCAAGATTGTATTGGGTTTCTCTTAACCTTTGTAAATAAGACTATTATATTGAGTTATTCTTCACCCTTAAAGTAAAATTGTAAAGGTTATCACCCAATTAAAATAAGATTAGTTTTTAGTGAATTTCCAATAAGTAGTTGGAGAGAGTTAATCTATCTTTAAGGTAAGTGAACCTTTATAAATCAGTGTGTCCATCTCTTCCTTAATCTCTTTAACTTTATGCTTTTATGTTTGTTTTATTATTGATTGAATATTGCCATAACATATGAGTTGAATTTTGGTTTAGGGACTGATATAATTAAAATTGGACTAAGGTGTTCACATTCTTTAATTTGGAAAGAAATTTTTAAACACCCAATTCATCTCTTTTCTTAGTTGTCATAGAGCTTACATAAGTTGACTTTAATTCATTTTACAATAAAATTAATTAGTTGCCTAAATAATTTTAGGTTATGGTTAGTATCATTTATGTTTTATATTTTTTATTTATGTTTTTAAACACAAAAATTAATGACAAAAACCTATTGCTTTATTTTTATTTATAAACACAATTTATAAGTTTATCAAATAGAAATAGAAAACTATAAATAAGAAAATATGTTTTTTAATTTAATAAGTAGGTTTTATAAACAAAATTTTTATATTGAATAATGAATATAATCTATGATCTAATATATATTTCTAACGTATATGAGAGTATTTTAGTATAAGAATTTGAAGTTATTTTGTATTTAATTATCATCATTAAATTATTTTATATAATAATATCAACCAAACAAGTTTTTATTTTTAGTTTTTATATTATAATTCTTAATAGAATAGGTTTTTATTCTTTTAAAAAATAAAATTTTAAAATTTTAAACAAAAAATAAAAAATCATAATAAAAAAATGATATCAAATGGTTTTATGAAGACCCAAATGCTATGCTTGATTTGAGAAGCTACAACCTATCATTTGGGTAGACTCAAATTTTCGAGACAATGTTTTAGTTACCAATCCATACTTGCCAATTTATACTGAACCAGCTCAAATCTAATACAATGAGGCCCCTGTACCCTACCCTTATTGGCTTGTATTATTTAGTTTGTATACCAGCCCAAAATTAGGATTAATTTATAATTTTAAAAATTTTCAAAGAATAAAGTGAAAATTTTTTAAAAAATTATGATACATCGGTCAACCGATTCATGCTATTGGTTGATCGATATGTCAATTAAAATGTTTTTTTCCTCTTCATCTCTCCTCTTCTTAGGTTCTTGGCACAAGTTGAATCGGTCATCAATGCCATTTCATTTTATCGTTTGGGTCACCGATTACAAAACCCAAAGTTTAATAGCTAAGAGCTTGTTTAGTTTAATTTCGGTTTTTATTTTTTATTTTTATTTTTGTTTGTTTTTCTCAATTTTTGTATATATTTTTTGTTTTTACACTATTTTTCTCAGTTTTTATGTTTTATTAATGTATTGTTTTGTGAGTTTTTATACTGTTTTTTTATTTCTATATTTTAAAAAATTAAAACTAAAAACTTATCCAAACATGTTCTAAGATTTTATAGAGATTTTGCCTATGCAATTCATTTACCATATTGGATCTTAAGCAGAAAATTACTTTATAACCTCTAGAACCCAAGATCTCATATTGGATTCTTCTCAATAGTTCATTCCTCGAATGTCCTAGCCCAGCTGACAATCCTTTTAAGCCATCAAGACTAACCTGACATTATTGTGCCTATGGACCTCTACTTAGCATTTATGATTACTACAGAAGCTAGGGTCCAATAAGCCTTTAGCTTGGTTGTTAACGGTGTGGAATGGTAATGAAGGCTCAATGTCTTGTTAGGGTTTGCAGCCAATCAAAGACGCGATTTGATTTATAACTGCCTAACTAACCAGTTGGTTTTTACAGTTGTTTCTGGTTGAACTTGAATCCGGCTCTTCTACCTTGGTTCGAGCTATCTTCTCTTTATTAATAAAAACAATAAACACTTGCAGGGATATGGATCGAGCTCGCCTTTTCCTCCAACAGATGCGCCACCTTCTATAATTTTCTCATGTTGTTAATAATTATAAGTACAGAATATAGTTTGGATATATTAGAAATGTAAATGAAGTCAAAGAGTGAAAACTTGTGCCATGATACCTTAAAAAAGAAAACATCATATGAAATTATTTTTTGAATAAAAAATCAAAGAGTTACTTTTTTATTGTTTTTATGATTACTATTATAAATAAAATTATTGAAAATTTTCTTTAATACTTGAAATTAAATGTGTGAAAGTATTTTAAATAATAAATTTGACTCTTTCGTGCTAATACAAACCGTAAGCCATTGCATTTACTTTAGTAACGAAAAGTCGAAGCCTCGGTCTGGTCCAACCAATCTTATCTGATCTCTAACAATAAAGAATCAATTTTTGGTCATTATCCCAAATTCTTTTTTTATCTCTAATTTGTCAAATTGTTCAATGATTGCCCACCCTTTGACCCTCAAATGGCGTAAGGAGAAAATGGGCTTCAAGAGTCCCTCAATCACTACCCATTGTGGTGACCCAAATAGAGATTAATTTCTAATGCCCATTGATTATATTCTAGAAGAAATTTTGGTTGCCGAATATTTGTGATGGCGACGTCCCTCAGGCCGGCTCGTTTCAGCAAATCAAAGCACTTAATAGACCTACTTGAGCTACCCAAATACTAAAATTGACAACGAACGCATTGTTAGTTGTAATCCACTAGTTGATTAATATTAAAAAAACAACTACTCAGACAAAGATGTTTATCTCAAGAAAGAGACAACGCAATAATCACATAGAAAATCGTAAGTGGAGACAAATGACGCATTACATCAAACAAGTTGGACGAAGTATTAGTCGAACAAGTGGTTCCATCAGCCGATTCTTTATTATTCTGATCTTATTTTGAGTAGCCATTTTTCGTATGGACCCTGCTCAATCATTCGTTCTCTATTTGGATTGTAAAAAATAAAATTAAAAAAATTGAACCATGAGAATCACGATTTGTTATTCTATTGTTATTTTTTCGTTTTTCCACGACCCTCTTTTATTCTTGATTTTTCCGTGCTTATAATTGTATAATTTGGTAAGTGGCCCTCGCACTTATATCTTATCACCAAACTACCTAAAGAGAGTTTTGAGAAAGGGAAAAAAGACTCTAAAAGAGATGACTGGAGTGATAAAAGGGAAAACTCTCTTGTACCTCCTTACTGTAGAATATATTGCTGTGCTGCTGTCGTTTTTATTTAATTGTATATGACGTTGTTTCTATTAGTGCTATGCAACATCGTTTCTATTTCTGTAAGTAGCAGATTATTTTTTATGTATATACAGACTTGAACGATGGATTATTATCAGAGTTAAGGAAATAAAATAGGTTTTACTTTTCTCTCAACTCTTCTTTGTGTCTTCAAAGCTAGGGATTGATCATGGTATCAGAGCAGAGCTCGATCTAGTTTTCGGAGCTTTGATTTTGTTGCAATTTCGTGCTCTACTCGTTAATTAAGCATGGTGATAAGCATTCATGAAGAGGTGCATAGGACGTTCAATTCACGTTTTCAAGATGATGAGAATTCGCTAAATCTCCATAGCTTCGACCATCCAGGAATGGTCCTGGTCTCTATCCCACTGAATGGAAGCAACTATTTGACATGGAGCCGAGCTATTAAGATAGCGTTAGGTGCGAAGGTGAAATTAGGGTTTGTGACAAGAAGATGTTGGACACTTGGAAAAGAGTCTCCATTGTACAATTGATGGTGTAGAGTCCATTATATGGTCACTTCATGGCTTCTGAATGCAATATCAAAGGAGATCGTCGATGCTTTTCTGTATACAACATCAGCTCATGATCTATGGAAGGAGTTG
>JAOXYD010138302.1:0-10797 GCA_028565735.1 Pinacopodium congolense
AAAACTAAAAACTCAGTAGAACAAGCCCTAAGGGATTGTTTGATTAACCTTTTTGTTTATATTTATTATTATTATTATTATTACTGTGTGTTTTCATTAATTTTTTTATTTTTTATCATTTTTTAAAGTTTTTGTACTGTTTTAATATTTTTTTAATTTTTATACTATTTTATTTCTATATTAAAAAATAGAAAGAAAAACACTCCTAAAAGATCAGTATATTTAATAAAATTACCCATTTAAATAATAAAAAAATATTTTAAAGCAAGTAAGGGCTTGTTTGTTTGTGTTTGTGTTTATGTTTTCTGTTTTCTGTTTTTGTTTTCAAAAAACAAAGAAACAGAGGAAAAAAAAAGTTTGCTTGTATTCTGTTTATGTTTTATGTTTTCAAAATCAGAGAAATATAAACAGAAACAAAAAAACAATAAAATGATGTTTTTCTGTATTTTGAAAACATATTTTTTTATATTAAATAATGAATACAATATATTGACTAATAATATATTTTTAAGGTGTATAAAAGTTTTTTTTATCAAATAATTTAAATGTATATCATATTGGACTATCATTATTAAATTATATATATTTTATAAATCTCAACCAAACACGTTTTTGTTTTTCATTTTTTATTACAAATATCAACCAAACATGTTTTCGTTTTTCTTCATAAGAAAAATAGAAACACAAAAATAAAAAATAAAAATAAAAAATAAAAACAAAAAAACAGAAATGATACCAAACGGCCCATAATATATCTTACACGTGTATAGAGATTCTGGTTTCTTCCTTACACCTTTTTGTTATTAATGATGATTTTTAATTTTTCAAAAAACAAAAGACAGAGTGACTAACTCCCATTAACATTGCTAAAATGTAAAGTTACGTTGGATAACTTCATAACCACATTAGACAATTTAATAGAATTAGACAAAATTATCCTTCAAATTATTCTACTCAACCAATTTAGAAATTAAAAAAATATTCTTAGGGATTAAAAAATACAATTTTCTCTCTTTAATTGAACACTTTAACGGAATACCTATTAAAATTTTCAAGCAAAAAACATATTCAAGAAATGATTGTACCAAAATTGGTATTACTATATAAAAAAAGAATAAACGTAATTAAAAAAAAGATTATATTCAATGCACTTTTTTTTAGAATACTAATCTAGAATCTATCCCATATAATTCTCAATTTATCGTCATCATCATTAAATCAACAATTAGAAATCCTTATACAACATTAACCAAATTTAACCACAATAAAAGGTATATTTGAAAGTAAGTACAACACAGGTACATTCAATAAAATTTGTTGCACATTTGACAATTCAACACACCTTTAATATTACATTAACTAAATCTAAGCTTTATGTAATTAATTAATTGTTTGTACTTCAACATGTGCCATACTTGAATAGCTATGCTTATATAACAAATCATAAGAGTATTCTTCTGAGTCGTTTGGTATAGTTTTCATTTTTGGTTTTTAGTTGTTGTTGTTGTTTTTTGTTACAGTTTTTAGTTTTGTGTTTGATTGTTATTTTTAGTTGTTGTTGTTGTTGATTTTTGCTTTTTGTTTATATTTTTGTATCATGTTGTTGATTTCCAAAACTATAAGTTTTTATTGTATTATTATGTGTATGTGATTTATTGTGAAATATGTACATAATTATTTGAAGAAATTGTGATACGAAAATATAAAAATGAATTTTTTTCATTATTATTGCCCAGTGCAGATCAAATATTTTAAATGTTCATCAATAAAATTCTGAACAATTGTACAGATTGTAGAAATAAAGTGTGACAATTTAAAAATCACAATTCGTATGCAGCATTGCTATGTTACATTAAAAAATCTATAATATTTATGGAGAATACATATATCTAATATGAACAATTACCGATATTTGTATTTATTTTGTTCAAATTAACATAAGAATGGTGAAATATTATTGAGACATAACATAAAAAATTATTATCGTTTAACTAATTATATATGCATTATAGTATACATTCAAGTTTGGTTCCATATATTAATCAATGGGAAATTAGTTAAATTAACAAAATCATTTGGTTCAATAAATAAATTTACATATATAGCAAGTGAAAACAGTTTAATAAAATTACATATACATGAAGTTAGGAAGTTTAATGAAGTTACATGTACCACTGGTTACATAAACATGACATTGCCAATTTAAGAGCTGCTACAGATATAATCACACCACATTTGTTCAGCGCTTGCATCTCATATTCAAGATGCAGCTGGATGTTGTGCAAGAGTTGAATTGTACTCTATTAGTGCATTAGGTCCTTCATTTACAGTTTCATACTGTTAGTTGACATGTGATATGGAATTATTGAATAATGTATCGACCTAGGCATGAATCCTAATAAAATTATGAATACTACAACAAGCGATAACAATGAATTTTTACTTACTCATGCTGTATCTAGGCATATTGGACAGTATGGGAAATCTTACTTTCAAAAGACCAAAACATTTTTTGATAATGTTTTGCAATGATGAATGCCTGAAGTTAAACAACCCTTGTGACCCTGATGGTCGTTCTCGTCGCTAAAAATCTTGCAAATGAAATCGTTGACCACGATAAGGTGTTAAAAACCCAGGTAAGTTCATGTATCCAGAGTCAACCACATAAAACTTACCTAAATATGTTAACGTACATAATGTCATTGTATCAAACATCAGATCAATTAAACCAACTAACAATGTAATTATTGGATATAATACCATCTGCAGGCATTAGAAATTACAACCTTGGATTTGTAATTGCTTCAAAAAGAATTTGGGAGTCATTAGCAGTACCCTCTCATCCTACTATTACACATGTGAAACGCATGTCGAATGAGTAACAACAAATGACATTTTGTGTTGGCTTAATTCTTGTACCTCTATATGGTATATGCTTGTCTGAAGGAACATGTATATATGTGTGTGTGTGTGTGTGTTGTGTGTCCTATCTATTGCTCTGATACAATCCTATAAAATGAAAGAGTATGTATAATGACCAAAAATGACAGTAGCGAACAACTTTAAATGACGACAATAAGTTAACACATACCTTGAAATATGGAAAATAAATGGGTGTCGCTTGAATCTCTTTTAGTGTTTTGTCAAATAATGGCGGAATAATAAATTTTTTTCGAGTCTATTGACTGCATGTAAGACGTGTCGAAAATGTTTTGAAAACATTCACGTGGAATGTTGAAAATGCTCTACATTAAGTTTGGTTATTTGACTATGACCTACCATCATCAAGGAAAATGCTACTTGTTCTTGGATAGTCACATTCTTTGTTGGTTTTAATCCTCCATAATTTGTTAACTTATTACATAAATTCAGGAAAACCATATTAGACATTTATAAATTCTCATAAATACGAACCATATTACCATTTAAAAGTTCTAAAACCCAATCATGTCTGTTAAGTGACGAGGTCCGAAATGGTTGTTTTCCTAACCAAAAATCATTTGCATTGCTAATCATTATGACCACTAATAAGTTGTCATCATCTAAATGAAGAGGTGAATCTGAATCCTTACTTATTTATCTATAACGATAAAACATGATATTGTTAATCTATAGTGGTATACAAAGGTTCATTGTAAGTAATTCAATCATCATACATGTAATTCTAATAAACTTATAAAAGATCCGAATACCAAATAAATAGACCAAGCATTCATCCTATGCATTCATTCATATAAAATAAACATCAAAACCACTAGTTTATACCAAAAAAACAAGTACAAAAACAAGCAAACAACTATATAATGTTTCAGCAGTCCAATAATTAAACAAAAGTAATCATATTCAAAGAATACAACAAGAATACATGTCAAACCCAAATGTAAAACATAATCTCAATAAGAAATGAAGCATAATTTCTCTATCCAAGTACTCAAGTAAGCACTCAACATTTATAATTTCAATTTTTTCAATAAAACCCATCTTCTAATAGTCCAACATCTTTAGGAAGGCACCCTGCATCCCTGGGCATCAAATACTGCAATACTTCGGTAAGTTATGTATTATCCACTTTAAGCCCCTCTATCACCTCCATTAGTTGCATAAAGTCATCACAGTCTTGCATTCTTGTAGTATTTGGACCACTGGTTCCAAATGAACATGTTGAAGCTACCATCCTTTTCTCATACAGTTTGAGTTTCTTCCTTAAATTCTCTGTTATTGATTTCACCATGTCTTCAAGTAATGACGCCCTCTTGTTCTTACCCTTCTTCTTAATGGGAGACTTCCTTTTCTGATTGATCAGACTAGCTACTTCTTCCACCACATGGTTGGATAATTTTTCTTCATCAGCACCATTTCCATAGGTTGTATCATCACTAAATGAGGGTGTTTTGGTTTATGGATGTGCGTGTAAGCCTATTGCAGTAGTATCCCCAAAAATAATACATAAGTTTTGGTATTCCTTGCAGCCTTTTTTCTTAAACCAGTGAGCCATTTTGTGCATTTTAGATTGAAGGACATGTTTAATTCAAAATAATAAAGTGTACAATGTTTGTAACAACAATCATATATTAAATACTTTGAACAAGTTATCTCAGCATTCATCTTCTACTGTCACTTTCCCGGTAACGGAGTTGTATCCAATACCAATTTCGCTAATAGGATTCTTGAAAATTTTCATACATGCCTGTAGATCATTATACTTACTCTTCAATTATATATGGGAATAGTCTTATCATATTTTATTTTCAAACCAGTTTTGATGTTTCTCTAACCACTTTTTGAAAAGGTGGGTGCCGTTCTATTCCCTTTTTTGACTTCCTCTACCATAAGTTCAATTAAATGTAATTCAATTTGATCGTTCCATACCTCATCTTTCTCACTTATCTCAACGCAATCATTAGAATTATTGACATTGCTATGATCTTCCATTTATATGAATATATGCATGTAGTTAACCACATGATATCGAAGCCATTCCTTTACCTAAACCAATCATTCATGATTACATTTTGACAAATAGCACATATACTTATTGCAAGCATTACATCAACATCACCAAAACCAAGCTCATTCTCAGCATTGCATTTAATTCCAAAATTCAATATTAATATGGCAACTTATCAAGTATTAAACATTGGTTTTCAAAGCTCATTCTGGTTAACCACACAAGGAAAATGAAGCAACATCCAAACAGAATTTGAAAATAACATGAATCTAGGTAACCAAACATATACACCAATTCTACCTAAACACACAAAGAACAACACCCAAATTTGGGTTTGTACCTTTAAAATGGTGGTGCTGCTGGCAAGAGACAATATTTGGATATGCGAACCTGTTAGAAACCAAATCTGGAAAAAAAAAACCATTGATTAAAATCAATTCTAAAAAGTAACAAATGGCTCTGTGGCAACACTGAAACAACCAGTCAATAAATGAAAAATGAATCTAGGCAACCCAAATTTAACACCACATCTGAAATACAAACAATAGATATTAACCCATATCTGTTTGTAAACCTCTGAAAATGTGTTAGTGTTGGATTTAGTGCTCGAAGAGGTGGTTCCGGCGTTGGTGTTTCCGCAGCTGGAGTTTTGGCTTCAGTAGCTAAAGTCGTCAATGGTGTCCAGATCTGGCGCCTCTTCTTCGGTTATGCAAGTATAGGAGTCAACACCTGAAGCTGCCTCCTTGAGTCAAGCTGGTAAAGGTGTCGGGGGATGTGACCCTCGATGCGACGGGGGACAGAATCGGGAGTGGTGGAGGCAACACCTCTCACTATAGACTTGGCTCTGCAAGTCGACGATGGCAGCGACGCTACAGTCAATGGAGTCGGCTTTAGACATCGATGGTGGGGGTTGATGGGTCCCGTGTAGATGCTAGTGTCTATTGTTCTTAATCTCTCGATTTGGCCACAGCTACTTAGTTTTGTTTTTGTGAACGATGTTTGTTTTTATTTTAATGGTCAATTTATTTTTGTGTTTAAGTATCACAACGCAATCTAGAAACAATACCAAACATATTTTATTGCTTTGTTCTTGTTCCTAATACAACGATAACCACAAACCACAACACAAAGCCATACCAAACAACACCTTAATACTAACCTCGTTTTTTCCAAGCAACTTTCTTATTTATTTCTTTTCAATACCTCATGCTTTGTTTTGAAAAAAATAATTTTTAGTCTTCTTTCAATTTTGAAATAGTTGGTTCACTAAGAGTTTTTTGTCCATTTTTCTTTTAATAAATGCTTATTGACAATAAAGTGGGATAATTTCCCCTTACCTTAAAGCTCTTCTTTTATGCATTTTGTCTGACTAAATAGCCACCATACTACATCTTTTGCACTTGATCGAGCTCTAACTGAGCCCATTTAAAGAACCTTAGATCTTGTTCTTTATTCCTGCTTCCACATGACAATTAAATTGTTTTCATATTTGAAAGAGATATTGATAATAGAATTATATAAAGAAGAATAGAAAAAACTAGAAACATGTTAAGTTAGCATAAATTGAAAGGGAAACATGGCTACTTAATTTATAAGTATGCAGGTCATTTCAAAATTAACTCAATTTCATTTTAATTAAAACTAGTCAAGTGGGATGACATGTCAATAACATAAAAAAAAGTTAGTAACACTATTAATTTTGTAATAAACATGTATGGACTCTCAAAGATAATTTTATTTACTGCTAAAATAAAAGTTGAGATATTTTTAATAAAATCTTTAAAGGCTATGACATTGGATATAATTTAGCTTTTTTATTTAGAGAGAGAGAGAGAGAGAGTTTTATTGACCAATTTCGTATAGGTCAAAATCCTCAAAAAGAGTATAAAATATTTAAAAGACTCCACAACATTTGCTTCACATAGACTTAGTCACATCTATAGTTGGGCAATTGAATCAACATAACTTAGTAATTACTTGACTATGATTAGGTAATTACACACAATGATTGAGTAGTTATATATCAAGATTAGACAACACCTTACTTTGTTTGAGTTGCATCAATTTAAGTGGTAGTTAAACTGGTTTGTTGGTTTACTATAACCAATTTTGTTTTCTAATAACCTATTAAAATATTAAAATTAAAAACTCTTGACCCATATTTATCTTGTTAGTAATCTTTTTTATAAATTAATTGCTTAATCCATATTAATTTAGTTGTTAATTCTTTTATAATTTGATTAGTTTTATAAATGGGATAGTTTTTGAAAAATCATTAAATGTATTTATTTTTATCAATTATATCACTAACTTGAAATGTTATTAAAAACACACACACAAACTATTTAATACAAGTAAAAAGTAGTATGATCCTTAATAAGACACTTTAACATTTTTTTAACAATGTTAGTTCAAAGACATCTCCACTAATTTAAAAGGGTAAAATTGTAAACAAATTATCAAATGTCTAAACCTAAAATAATTGAGGGATCATTTGGTTTAGCTTCTACTTTTGATTTTTTTATTTTTGTTTCTCTAAATGCAGAAACTTATGCAAGTTTTTGTCATTAATTTTTATGTTTTTTTATTGGTTTTATGTTTTTATTTTTGATTTCTATGTTTTAAAAAATAGAAATAAAAAATCAAAATTAGAAATATTAACGAGCCTAAGTTATTAAAAAGCCAATCCTAAATTATTTTCCTCAATCTATCTAGTTATTGTTAAATTTTAAGGGCTAAGGAGTATTTCTATTTTACAAACCATTGTCAAATTTATGGAGTTGAGGAGAGATCCATTGTCATATCTTGTTTATGCTGATCTTTAAATTGACCTTTTCTTTAAGTTATATGATTAGAGAGTTTAGTGAAATGGAAAACCATTTCCTTTAAAATGGGCAAAGATTAGGAAACCAGTGTTTGAGGATAAGAGGTTTAGAAAGTTTAGGGGGGTTTGTTTGGTTCCATGTTCAGTTTTGGTTTTTTGTTTCTATTTTTTAAATACAAAAATCAATGAAAACAATACATAAAAACTAATAAAAATAGAAAAATCAATGAAAACACATAACAAATCGAAGAAAACAACCTACATTGATTTTTGTGTTTATGAAAACAGAAATAGAAAGTTAAAGCAAACAAGTCCTCAACAAAACCACGATAGACTTCAAATCAAGATTCGAAGAAATGCCAAAATGATGTACCAACATCAACAGCTACATGGTTTAAAGTGCAACCAGAAACGAAATCATCCACAATTCAATGACTTAGACTGCCAACAATGAATAAGAAATTCATTCATAAGAAACTCATTCATAATTTCTTATGTATCTTTTACTTTAATGAAGATTAGCAGGAGAAGGAGAAGATAGAAAGAAAAGGGAAAAGGGAGGAATCAACTAATGTTTTCTTCTTCGACAAACACAACAAGAGATGTGGACAATCAGAAGGCATAGTCGAAGGTTTTTTACACGTGAATATAAGTGGATTCTCACTTTCACCTCTCATGTTTTCATCCTTCTTTTTTTCCTCTAAAGTATTTTTTATTTTATATTTTCATTATTGAAGTCTTTTTTACTGGATATTGCCCTTTTGGAATTGTCTTTTTTTCCATCTCTTTTTCATTTTACTTGACACTATCAGGTTTAGAGCACTCCTTTTACGTATGGGTTTTTGTTGAACCCAAAAGATCTAATCGTGTACCTAAACCCTATATGAGATTACTGGATTTTCCTTTTCTCTATTCTATCTGCTTTTGTTTTCCTCTATAACTTTCATGTAATGAACGATGTATGATTGTTAAATGTGACACATATTTTTTCCTCTTAATTGTTTCTAAGCTAAATAAAGGCATGATAATGGTAATTTTGTTGAGTTTGGATGTTGAATGAAGGTGTGTGTTTTTTCTTGCTGTTCAATTTTTTGTTACTTAACTTTGTTTTCCTTATTTATAATTATTTTGTTGCGGTAGCTATTGCATATAAGCTCTATGTTAGATGAAATAAAAGGAGGAGTTTTTCTTTTGCAATAAATGAATTCTTAGGATATATTTTCACCATAAGCAGAATAAAATTTTTACACTCTCTTTTACTTGTTTTTTTGTGAAGCATAGTTCTGACATAGACCTATTTGTCTTACTACATTTTGATTTGTCTCTCTCTAATGTTAGAGATAACATTTTCCTTTTATTAGGGCATGTTTTTTATTTCTCAATGGTTTTCAAGTAATAAACATTATGAATTATTGAATGTTTTCATGTTTTCATGTTTTTTCCTTTTAACTATTTGTGGGCTGAATAAGGGCATGGTAGTAGAAATTTTATTGAGTTTGGATTTTGATTAGAGTGAACTTCATATTTGTATTTAAAATTTTCCTTTTTCAATACGTTGTATCTATGTTTCATAGGTTTATTGAGCATAATTTGTTTATTTCATGAAATGTCTCTTAGTTCTTTTTTTTTTTTTGTCCTATGTAGTTCCTGTCTAACTTTGTAGTAAATCTGTGTTATATGAGCAGTTATTGTCATTTCCCTTTTTCTTTTGTCCTCTACTATTTTTTTTTTGGGTCCTTTTTAGTTTTTGTTTAAATTTCTGTCCTCTGCAATTCTTTTAAATTTTTATGTCCTTTACAATTATTTTCCTTTTTACTATAATATGCAGTTCTTTTAATTATTTCTATTCTCTGCTGTTTTTTATTTTTTCCTATCCTTTGCTGTTCTTTTCATTTTTTTCTATCCTCTATAGTTCTTTTATTGTTTTTTATCCTCTGCAGTTCTTTTTTTTTTTCTGTCCCCTGAAGATTCTATTTTCCTTAAAGTGTATATGTTGGGTGAACTTAGTTTTATGTTCTTATAGTGTTGTCATCTGTCAAATTTCATATATTTTTTTAATAATGGATAGTAGTTCTGATCCCATAATAAAGTTTGAATGTTATTATGGTGGAAAATATATGTTTATGCCATACATGCGATATGAAGGTGGAGAAACAGATTTTTTTTTAGCAGAAGTGGATTATATCACTTTGATTGAATTCATGCTAAATATAAAAAGGCTAGGATACGGAGAAGTGTGGGAATTTTTATATAAATTTTCACATGAATCCTTTAAGGATGGATTAAGACTACTGTAAAATGATATTGATGTGAGGATGTTAATAATGTTAATAGAAGAAAAAGGGTTGAAGACGATTGAAGTATTTTTGAATGGGGATAAGTATCTGAAATTATCAACTACTTTAGATGTAGGTGATGTTGCTATTGCTACTATAGATGAGGAAGCTGAAGAAGAGCCTGTAGATGATGAAGCTAAGTCTAATTTTGAGTATAATATGGAGGCATCATCATAATGTAGTGACTTGAAGCAATCAAGCAATGATGTTGGGGAGGAAATGTTTGAGTGTGAGATAGATATAGGTTTGTTTAATATGAGTAGTTGGTTACTGGGATCACATAATGTTGACTTAAGAGATTGTGAGACTAAAGTGGATGATGATGAGATGGATAGTGTTGATGAGAGTTTAGATAATAGAGAAAGAAGGCTAAAATTCCCACGTTTTAATGCCTTAAGTTTCATGGGAGGTGAAATTTTTTTAAGGCAAGGTATGTTCTTTGACTCAATTGAGACCTTTAGGAAGACATTGATAGAGGTGAGTGTTCAGTTGGGGCTTGATTAAGTGTATGTACAAAATGAAAAGTCAAGAGTTACAGCTGAATATAAGGCCAAGTGTGGTTAAAGGATACATGAAAGCAAGATACATGATGGTCTTGCATTTCAAATAAAGACTGTTGAACCAAGGTGGTTCTAATCATGTGTTTTGATGATGACAAAACATTATTCTTACTAATGTTTAAGTGTTTG
>JAOXYD010138312.1:0-10797 GCA_028565735.1 Pinacopodium congolense
ATGGTGTTGGGAACTAGATGTAGGGACAAGTGTAACGCTCTAAACTAGTATAGAGTGTAATGCTAATTTGTGTCTTCTCTTCCCTTTCTCTTTATGTTTATGTATTTATTTTATATTGTTTAATTTATCATTGTTATTTGATCAATTAGAATTGTTGTTTAGCTTTCGCAATTAAATATATTAGGAAAAGATTAGGTTGAATAATTTAGAAGAAATTTTTGTTGAATAATTTAGAAGAAATTTTTATCACCTAATTTACCCCCTCTTAGATGTCATACTTCCACATATACTTACCTTAAACAATATTAAAGTGCTTTCGATGTTGAGTTTCAACATTTTTGATTAATTTTTCTCTTTGTTCAATAATGGCTATTTATCCCTCGTTATTCTCTAAGGTACCTGCAAATATAAAGATTTAACATGTCTTTAGTACCCATGACATTTTGAGTCCTTTAATGTTAGTTATATACCTTCCATAACCATTAGATAATACAGTCACATTTTTTAATTGATCATAGCAAAAGTATCTGACATGGCCATATCATTTGCAATATGAGCAAAACAGTAGATTGAATGACTTATATCCATTTATCCACTTATAAATATCATAGAATCCTTGTTGAAAATTTTGCGTCAGTTGAGTAAAGATTCTTCAAAGATGCAAACAACCTCTAGCCTTTTGAATATACCTAAAAGCATGATTTTACTTGAAGGTGCATTTTGAATGATCGACTTTCATCTTCCAAATTTTTTCCCTTAACAAAAATAGTCTTGCTAGTGGATGCTCCATTGCTATATCCTAACTATGTTTTTCATTACCCATTTTTTGAACACTTAGCATGGTTTCTATTATTTTCCCTTATTAAATTTCACTAGTGATTCTTTCTTTCTTTAAAGCCATATTCTCATTTACCAATTCATCGTTATCTTTGTTGATTGATTCTAGATCTTTTATAAGTCCTTCATTTTTCAATTTATATTCACCAATAATTTTCATGGATTCCTCATTTTTATAACGCAATTTCTTCTTTTTCTTGGATAAATCTTCTATGAATTCCAAGAGTTCTTCATACAAATATATTCAACTTCACATTCATTATTCGAGTGACAAACACTTACCACATTGTGAGCCATAAAGCACGTATTTGCAATTTCTTCCTTTTCGAAGTCACTTAATTCACTTTATGCTACTTTTAGAGCTTTTTCTAAATGTCCTTTTTTTCTTTCCTTTCCCTCTGTTTTTCTTCTTGGAGGTGTGCGCAATTCGAACTCAAATTAACCATTTTCACCATACTTAAAATGTTTTATGTTAGAAAACGTAATTTTAGATGAATATACATTTCTTAGTTTTATTGTAATAAGTGCGATGGATTCTTCTTCACCACTTCCGTAAGTAGAATCTTTAATCTCTCTATCTTCTTTTCTTATAGCCTTGAATGTTATGCTTTTCTTTTTGGGTGCAACTTCTTCTTTTTGCATATCCTTCAGTACCATTTTATGCGTAAATAGTGATCCAATGAGCTTTTCAAGAGATAGGATGTTGGGATCTTTCACTTCTTGAATTGAAATCACTTTATACTCCCATTACTTCGGTAGGGACCTTATAATTTTCCTACCAAGCTCAACATTTAAATAGGTCTAACCTAAACCTTTTAAAGAAGTAACAATATTGTTAAAATGAGTATAAAAATTCGAGATTTTTTCATCATGTGTCATTTTAAAAAGTTTGAATTGATGTGTGATCAAGCTTATTTTATTCTCCTTTATTTGATTTATGCCTTCATAAGTAATCTCTAATGTGCTTTAAATATCATACACAGTTTCACACATAAAAATTATATTAAACTCTACTATACCTAGGGCATAAAGCAAAATATGGATGGATTTACTATTTAAGGAAGCTAATGTCTTTTCTTCAATACATGACTCATTATTTTCTTGAAGCACAACATAGTTACCCATAAGTTTGAAAAGAAAGTTGGTTTTTTTATGAAACAACAAGCTATAAGTCTACACTTTCACTTTTGAAATAATGTCTCATTATAGTATTCCAATAAAAATAATTGTTTCCATCAAAGTATGATGTTTTATGAGTGTTTTGACCTTCTAAGCTACATAAGGGAGCAAAATTATTCATCATGTATGCCATATGATCTTTTCTCACTAATTCTTTGGAATAAAAAGAATGTGAGACCTACCCTCTGATAGCAATTGTTAGGTTGATATAGCAACTAAAAGGAGGTTAAATTAGGATTTAAAATGAATAATCTAAAAGAACAAAATAAGATGCAGAAGCTAAAATGAAAAATAGTTCACCAGAATAATCAATCGATACAATCTAAAACAAAATAAGATAAGTGCATACAAATAAAGAGAAAGGGAAGAGAGATATATCAGATTTATACTAGTTTAGAGTTGTCCGCTTATCCCTATGTCTAGTTGCCAACATCATAATTAAGATGATTGCAATATTTAAACTAGAGAATACAATGTTAAATCTTACAATCCTTTTTAAGGCTTAAGGATAACCTTTCACTTAATTATTTTTTCTTAGGCTAAAGAAAGACCTCTTAATTCTCACAAGAACATGATAATGGAAAAACAATGTTTCATTCAATGTTATTTGGTGTATAAAAGAGGCTATTAAAATGAATTCAAAGAGACAAAACTTAAAATTCCTCACACAAAACTACACTATACATATAAGGAACACAAAAAAGAACTCTCAGATAAACTTAGTAAAAAGAAGACTGATAAAGCTTCTCAATGTGTCTTAATACTAAAAAAAACTTCGTTATGCTTTGTCTTAAGTATACCACATACATAACACTTGAATAAAACATCTTTTTTTACACAATAATTAGTAAGTAGCTATTGATCAATGGATATGATAACATTATAAAGGTTTAATGAGTTTACTATTATGTAATATGATATATTCTAAACTTACAATTCATTTGCTCAATCATTCGGTCGACTTACAAATAAAGTTTAGTCGACCGATTAATTAAAGGCTAGGATTTGGTTAGTCGACCAACTTTCTGTGGTCAATCAATACTTCTCATTTTGTTGATCTAAGAAAAAATAGACGCTTCTTTAGCCCAAAAATAACTTAAATTTTATTAAAAACAACATTTACAACTATAAACTAACCCAAACACATTTTATACCTAAAAGCATTTAAGTTACCTTCATTTCAAACTAATTGGCTATCCTAATTAACTCAGGCATTGTTATTCAATCAAATCACTCATTAAGAGGATTTCACACATACAATCATATCAAATACATAAATCTTCTTGATTATGCACCCATATGCATTTTCTAATATATGTATGTATGAGTGAGCATGTGTGTTTCTTAGATCATGAAAATAAAATTAAGCAAAACTTACAATAAAAGATATATATGAGAACCTATATCAAATTAAGATTCTACAAGCTTTGTTTCTTCATACATGTTCTTAATAAAAATTCCAATTCTACTTCAAGACTCTTTATGCCATCTCACTTAAACTTCATTCAAGCTATCTTTCAACACACTTAAAAGATGACACTAGTAATTAAGTTTTTTCTTGTTATTACCAAAGCAAGGTAGAATCTTCCTTGGTTTAATAGTTATTTTTATGATGATCAAGAACTAATTTTTTTTGTAGGATCTAGAGTGTTTTAAACCTTAGATGTATTATTACATTACTCTTTGGTTTTTACACTGAATTTCCAAAAAATATTTTTCTTGGATTTTTTCATGGAATTAATGAAATTAGAGTTTTATTATTATGTAACTACAATTTCAATTCTAGTTATATGATTTAATATGCTAGATGGATAAAATGAAATCAATCCGTATATAATGCATCTTGCATGGAGATCTAGACCTAGGCTTATATGAGATATCTGAATTAGATGTGAGCTTAATCGAAACAATCATAAAGCTTAGTAATGTATTTAATTGAAAATTTTAGATATGTGACCACCCTCTTAATTTATTCATTAGAATAGGAATTACATTACTTTATCGTAAGAGTGTAATTCATCCTATAGAACATACATTCTAAGATAGTTTACATAATTTTTTAAATCAAAATTTTGTGATAAATATGAATAAATCTTTGGGGGAGTAACAATCTAGTCCTAACTTCGTTATTATTTATTGATTGATGGATTTTGTGTATGGAACTGTCATTATTCATTCCATTTATTTTCATTAATTAATCATTTTATCATTTAATAGGTTAGATAATAAGGATGTAAATTCACTAATAGTTACAGTCCTTGTAGGTTGACAACCTAGACTCACAATAGTTGTATTACACTATAATAGGTGCAGTTAGTGTTGAATTGAGGGTGGTTCCAATCATGTGTTTTAATGATGACAAAACATTATTGTTATGAATGTTTGAGCTTTAACGCATTAAAAAGATAGGACAATACATATAGTGAAAAAACATGCTTTAAAACCCAAGATAGAAGAGCTCTCATGGAAAAAAAAAAGGGAATTGGAGCAAGCATTGAAGTATTAAAGTGAAGATGAAGATAAGAAGACCAAGTTTGGTTAGTTTAAGAAAGTGTGTTAGTATTGTAAGTTTCTTAAACTTTATCTTAATCAATGCTTGAAGGGGTTTTATTGTTTTTTTAAGAACAAAAAGTTTTTATAATCAAGTCTAATTCTTATGGTTGAATAAATTAAATTGCTTTAGAAAATGAAAAAGCCTGGATATATGTTTTAATCTTTTTTAAAGTAATGATAAATGTTATAACATTATTTGAAGTATTTTGGAAATTATTTTTTTTCATAATTTAATTTTTTTAAGCATTAGATAATAGGCTTGCAAGGTTCTAATAGTACCTTACAAGATGGTTATCTAACCCTTGTTTCCTAGGAGTTCAACAGTAGTAGATAGAGACTTCAATAGCATCGTAGAGCTCTCGAAAAATTGCCATTGATGTCCCTATCTCTAACTACTAGTTTATGGGTTTCAGGCTTTAATGATATTTTAATTTCCAAATGAATAGTTTTTCTTTTTAACATCTCTAACTACTTCTTAACACTATCTATAAGTGTTCTAAGCCTTTCATAATATCTCTTATGCCATTTTATAAAAAACAAATGCTTTCAAATGTTCTTACTCAAGTTTTGATTATTGTATTATTGCTTTTCATTCAATCCCAATTTTATGGATTTAATCCATTTCTAGTGCTAGAATATTGTGTTCTTAGTTTTTTTTAAGGTTTCAAAAGTGTATTAGATCTTTCACTTTGATTTTTAAGCACTCATAATGTTTGTTTAAGCATTATAGTTATAGATTACTCATAACTGTCAAGTTTTAAGTGTATCTTCATTCTACTTCAGTTTTCTTGATTTAAATCAATTTTTGGTGCTAAAAGTTTGATATTTTATAGTTTTTAAGTCTTTAGGAGTGTCACAGAGTTTTTGTTTCAAAATTTTAAGCCCTTATATTGTTGTTTTAAGTTAAATCTAGGTTTCTCCAAAGTTGTCTAGGTTTTTATGTTATGGATTTATTCTTGTTTTTCAATTCATCTATTTCATGCATTATTTTTTTTATTGTTTATATTTGTTGTTAACTAATAAATCAATGTTCCAACGAGATTGTTTTGTGGAGTTTATATTTTTTGGTGGCCTAAAAATGTTGCTTTATTGAGCTAGAACATAGGTGTTGAATATTTTGATAACTTATGTTCATGTTGCTAAATCTGAATATTTTATACTATAATCACATTTTTTTCCTTTTGTTTGATTGTGTATGATAAATTATAGAGGTTTTAGGAGATTTTAAATATTGTTTATTTAACTCTAAAAGTTGTAGAATTAATTTTATTCCATGTGCTGTAGAGAAAACCCATTTAAGGTGTGTTTTGTTTACATTATTGAGGAAATTTAATTGGTTAATTATTGTGATTGATTTACGACTACTTTTTTCCTTTAAAATAGAGTGTATAGATTTCTCTTCATAGAGGTTAAAGAAGATTTGAATTTTTTTAAGTGTTGAATATAAATTGGAACTGTTTTGTGCTTTGTCTGAGTACTAGAGAAGGTATAAGGCATAAGCATTTCATTAATTACATTTAAGCCACTTTAAGTATTAATTTTAATTGGGCTTTTATTGAGCTATATAAGCTTGAACTTTGGTAGCCTACATTTGGGGGTTTTTGTGCAAGAAAAAATTGTATATTTCTTTTGTGTTTGAAAAGACTACTATTTACCCGTTTAAGAAAGATTGTATCGAGTTTCTCTTGACCCTTGGTAAAAAAGATTGTGTGGGTTCCTATTAACCCTTGTAAACAAGATTGTTAGGTTAATTAATGTAAGCTTGTTAAGGGTAACTTCTAACTATTAAGCAAGATTTTAAGGTTTTTTAGTGAAATTTCCAACAAGTAGTTGGAAAAAAGATGTAGACTATCTTTAGAATAGGCAAACTTCTATAAATCTTGGTGTTCTTTTATTCCCTTTATCTTTTTACTTTTACGTAATTGCGTTTGTTTTATTATTGATTGAATTGCCATAAAAATTGGAATATTTTATAAATTGAATTTTGGTTAGAGATTACATTTAGTTAAAATTGGCCTGGATTTTTTATTCAGTTTAATTTAATAAGAAAATTTTAAATAGAAAATTCGATAGGATTGCATTAGAAGTTAATTCCATAGTGGTTTGATGTATTAGTATGAAAGTTTAGGATGAAAATTGAATTATTTAGACTTATTTGGAAGTTATTCTATTGTTTTGATGATGTTTAAGAGTTTTAATGTGATGATTGTCGATCTTGGGCAAGAATTCTATCACTTTGATGTTAATATCTAATGCACACTTAGGTGGAACTGACTTAGGAGGCACTTATGGACCTAGGAGAGATGTGGAACCAAGTTGATGAGGAGTTAGAGAATCAAGTTAGGAGGTTTTATACCAAATATCAAGGCTATATGACGGGTCATAAAGAGTGTATAAAGGAAATATCAAAATAAGTGTAGCTAAAGAAATAGATTTGGTATAGGTGAGTTTTGGAAGGAATTAGGTACACTTATGGAGTTTTAGATGTTGTGAAATTTTTTAGAGTGTTAGAACAACATGTGGTTACCTTGCATATCAAATTTCATGACATTTTAGGTATGAAGATGAGGATATAATGAAAAAATCAAGTAAAGGTTAAAGTTGAAAAAGCTGATGTGGCAGGATGGCATGGCATAAGGTTTGCAAGACATTTTTTTTATAAGATTTTAGACTAAAAAAGATGTGAAAAAACCTTAGAAGCCACCATTAAAATCCTAGGGAAGATCCAAGACAACAAATAGAGGATTTTGGGAAGAGAAAAACATGAAGAGACTCAAGTTTAAGGAAGAAAATCAAGATCTAACAAGTACTGTCGCAATTTCTAGCAAGAGGGCCATCGTCGTCATCACTAGTTTTCTCCTTTCTTTTTCTTCCTCTTGATGTTTAATCTAAATAATGTTTGTTTTAACATAATTATAGATTGCTAAATCTATTTTAGGGATTGTTTATCCACCTTTTACTATATTGATTTCACACATTGTTGTTTGTGTTAATTATTGAACTTATAATTATTTTGAATCAAGAGATTATTTTTATTTATTAGAGTAATGGTGCGTAAGAAGAGTTAGTAGGTTAACAGACCTTTACTTAGCTGATTAATAGGTGATTGAAGAGATATCTTAATTACTTGTCAATTGTCCTTAGGATCACTTCAAATCCAAATCGTATTGTTTAAGACTGGTATTGTGAACCGAGGGGTTATAATTCAGCTTTTAGTTATTTTAATTAGGATTAATTTAATAGATCTCACGAGAGGGTAATCAAACCATAGAATATCTAGAATCAAACATAATTAAATCAGTAGGAAAAGATGAATATAAATAAGTATAGAAAAACCCCTAAGTCTCTACTATTAAGTATCTTTTTATTTTGCTTTCTTTTATGATTATAGTCATTCAAGTTTCATTAGTTTATATTTTAGTATATTATTTCACTTGAATTCATCTATATTTATGGTTTAAAAGTGCTCAAATTGTGTTAAATGGTATGTTAGAGGAGTTGACATAAGTTCTTGGTTAAAATGCCAAACTTTAGAAGAAATAGTAGCAAAGAATTCTAGAGATGAGACTAGAGACTTGAAGGTCATTAGACTAATGGCTTAGGTTAGTCAACTGATGCCTTCTATTTTAAATGGCCGAATGATTTATAATCAGTCGACTGAATGACTTATGTTCGGTCAACTAGAAGCTTTAATCGGTTGATTGAATATGCTGCCAATGCGAAAAAAATAAGGACCAAACATCTTTTGCTATTTTTAACCTAATGTCACGTATAAAAAAGAAACAAAAGAATGCAGAAAGAGGGAGGTGAAGCTCCTCTTTAGATTTGGCAGCCTTCATCATTTATTTAGTTTTCCTCCTTAGTTTTTAGCTTTTTCTTCTAATTCTTATGTTTCTATCATTATATTTTGTTATTGTTTTGCTTTAATCTCTTGAGTTAAGTTTTACGTATTGATTTCTTGCTATTATGGATGTTTTGCCGTTGTTGTCACATTCATTTTATTTTCAATGTATTTTTTATTTGATCATTGTTTACTTATGTGCTGAATGATGGGATATTTTTAGTCTAATTACGTTTATCACTTGTTTAATTTCTATTATTGTTGTTTTTAGTATGTTAGGTTAGTTTTCCTTTTGGTTAAGAGGTAATGAAGGGATTAAGGATGAATAATTATGAGAATTGACTTAATCTACTTTGGGCATTGTTATTTTGGTCAAGATTGAAACGGAATTCATATTAAATGACATGAATTAGGAGTTAATACATAGGATTGATTACCCCAGGTATAATTTCTACTTCAATTGCTAGGATTTAACTTTTAATCCATAATTTTTATTAGCTAAATTATGAAGTAGCAATATGTTACTTGGTTTTATAGGTAAATTTAATTAATTAGTCTAGGATTTCAATTCTCTAAGTTACATAATCTAAGCTTACGAGATTGCAGCTTAGGCTAGTCATTTCTTAGCACTTAAAGCCACTATACTATTAAATCTAGAGAGCTTATTCTAGGTTGTCACATATTAGGGATATTTTTAGAACTTGTTGAATTTATCTAAACCAAGAGGAACTTTGGACATGAGCTTGTTTGGATCCGTAGGCTACCACATTAGATTATTTCCAATTTATATATTTTGATGATCAATTATAAGTCCTGAATCCCAAACCTTCTACCTAGTTTTTGATTATTGTTATGTGTTTATTTCTTTAGTGCACTTTTGCTTCTTTGTTGTGATTTCATTAAGTGCCTTATCTTTTTAATTTCTAAAAAATTCAAAGGTTTTCTTTTTTATTTTCTTTTTTTTGAAACATTAGAAATGACTAGATTTCACCTTAGCTCCCTGCATAATTCACCCTAGCTCACCCTACTATATAGTTAGGTAGTTTGGTTTATTATTTGATAAATTAGCAATGACATATCAAGTTTTTGGCACTTTGTGTTTTTATTGTTTTTAGAATATTAAGGATAATGTCCAATTTAAGTGTGGGGGTGGGGCAAGTTAAGAATTCTTTACACTTTAGTTATTGTGAGTCTAATGACATTTCATAAAAGTATCTTGATTTTTAGTTTATTGTTAATGTGGTATTTAAATTAAATTTATGTCTTACCAGTGATGGAATCTTAAATGATTTCTACCTTTCTACCTCCTGAGTTTTTTTTGTTTTTGTTTTTTTGTTTTAAGTGCCTTGTGTGTGTTTAGTGACCCTTTTGAGTGATATTGAATGCTTAAGTGGGTTTTGTATGCTTTGTCATATGAATGTGAAATGGCATATTTAGAATAAAGTGTTGAAAGAAAAAAGAAAACAAAAAGAAGAAAAAGGAAAATAAAATAAAAGGTAAAGAATAAAGATAAAGATAAAGATAAAAAGAAGAAAAGAGAAAAGCATCTTTGTTTTTTCTTTACTAAATAAAAATTAACTTTATATTTCTGTTGCTCAATAAAAAATGTCTTTATTTTTATGTTGTACAATAAATTGGACAATTCTCACTCAGCTGGCTTCAACCTAAATTCTTTAGGGTTTGAAGTTATGAGTGATGTTATTAGCCATTTGAGATGGTAATCTAACCTAATAACTGGGGGTATCACAATAAAGTGTTTACCTTCGTGTCAAAAAGTAAGAAGACCTCTCAAATAAACATTGCTTCAAATTCAGATTGTATAGTGTTTTATGTATTTTGAACATCCTTGACTATATTCATGTGATGAAATATGAAAAATGGATTGGACATTTGATATTATACATTGGGGGTTACTTTTTACTAACTTTGTGTACATTTCTTGTGTTTAACCAAGTTTTTTTCATGAAAGAATTAAGATTTGTGAACTAGATTAAAGGCATGAATTAGTTTTTGTTTGTACTTAATTAACTTTTGACTTTAGATTGCGATTATTTAAGTAGAATGTTTGAGTCATTGCTTCAAGGTAAATAATAGCTCAAGTGTGAGGGTATTTGATAGGATGAATTTTATTATGTTTTGGTATATTATTTCACTTCAATTCATCCCTATTTCTAGTTTAAAAGTGCTCAAACTGTGCCCTATTGTGTTGAATGATAGGTTAGAGAAGATTGTAACTCCTATGGCACCCAAGAGGGGGGGTGAATTGAGTATTAAAAACTTTTTACAAACTTAAAACTATTAACTTACTTTAATTGGAAAACTAAATGCAATCACTAAACCAATATTCAACCTAATATGGAATGTTAGTGCAAATGTTAAAATAAATG
>JAOXYD010138322.1:0-10797 GCA_028565735.1 Pinacopodium congolense
ACATAAGTTTAAAGGACATAAAGATAATTAATTCTAAATAAAGTTGTAATAAGATATTACCTTCTGTTGATCACTAATAAAACTCTAATCATTCTCACTTAAGTTTAAGTCCTCAGCAAGAATGCTCAAAAACCAATGCCACGATTGGTTGTTTTCATCCTCAACCACAGCCCATGCTATCAGAAATATATGATTGTTTCCATCACGACCAACTGCCAACAATAACGCATCTCCAAGGAATGTCTTAAAAAAAACAACCATCCAAACCAATTAATTTCCTACAGCCACTTAAAAATCCAAACTTCAATGCATTAAGACGCACATAAAACCACTTAAATATTGGCTTCCTACGTTGTTCATCAAGTTCGATTTGGATAAGAAACTGTCCATCCTTATTTGGTCGTTGTAACTTTTGTATATAAGACCATAACTTCGTAAAGTGTCCTTCCAATGAGCCTCGTAACATCACAATTGCCTCTCATTTTGCCCTATAACATTATATCTTAGTTACCTGTAACATATAATTTATTTAAAGGTCACCTATCATCTCACTAATTGGTCAATTTGGGTTTCTTCTAAATTTGTGCAAGAATTCATTTGCTATCCATTGGCGACTAGCTTGTTTGTTTCTTTGCACTTTCTTACAACTATGTTTTTTCTCTAAAATCTTCATAACAAATGTTTTTTTCATTTGTAATCAAACTTCCATATATCCTAAATGCATTTAGTGTTGCACAAAGAGCTTCCATCCCCACACCAGATCTTGCCATATTAATGTTATATCCATTTACAATTGCATAACTTCTGATCGCTTCCCTAAATTGTGTCTCATCTTTAAACTTCATTCCAACTTCAAATTCAAAATCTTTCATATCAACCTTTGGATTGAAGACCACATATTTTTTTCCTTATAACTGATGAAATTGACCTATCATCATCATTACAAATTAGTGAATGCCCCTCATCGTCATTACCTTTATATTCACTCATGGGACCACGTGAACTCCTTTCTTCCCTTTTTAAACTTTTTGAATTCAAGGCCGCCTCAGCATTGCAATTGTTTCTACTACTGTCACCACCATCGACAGCATCATCATATTCAAACCCATAACCAACTTTCTTCTCGCACTTCTTCTCATTTCTTCTTGCAATAACATATTCATCATCATCAATTGTACAAAGTTCATCTAAATCACCATCACTTTTAGATTCACTCATACCCATAACATTGAAATCTTTCTCATGTTCTCCTATAGGAACGTGGAACAACCCCTCTTCATTCATATTCATACTCTAATCATTTTTTATTTCACACTCAAAGCCAACATCAGAGTTAGATTTTGAACCATAAGTTGTAGGATTATTATAACCATGTTCATAGAATATTTCAACATTGTGTAAGTTTCGTTGTTTCATAAGGTTGAGCATTGACAACATGTCTTTATCTTGTTGTAAGCTCAACTCCTTAAAACAATTCGGTGGCTCATTAGGAAATTTATAATGGATGGCATTAACCCTATGTCCTTTTTCTTTACACAACCCCTTCAACACTAACATACTAAGTTCATCAACTCCCATATGTCTTTTCTTCTTTACCTTGCCCCCCCTCAACATATCTTTTGTTGTTTCTAGAACTTTTAAGCACCCTACCATAGTGAAATAAAAAATTTATCAACATCTACAAAATAATATATAATTGTTTCAAGACCTCAACCACATCCTTTACAAGTGATATCTTTACATGCATTACATCATTTGTGCATACAAATAGAACAAACTAGTTTTCTTAATGAAAAATGCAATGTGCATTGATGTCAGTGATAATATAAGTCAACAATCAATAAATACCACAATAAGACTTGCAACATTATAACATAAGAGTAATAAAAGATAAATCGGTGTTGCTAACTTCAGGTTGCAAGAAAACATACCTTCCTTTTAACCCTTCTAAATTCCTCGTTGGACCCTTACCTTGAATTCTTCTTTTATTGATCCATGCATAGGTTATAGGTTATTATTACCAGCAATACACTGAGTATCAACCCCTTTAGCAGTAGGGGTTCTAAGACATAACAATAAACAAATCAATGTATGAACAATATATTGACTTACCTATAACAAATCCACCTATTTAACCAAAATCTATTAAACCTACTCACCTATTACCCAGAAGCAAGCGTTGAGTAGCAACTAAGAGCTAGAAGCAAACACTGAGGAGGAGGAAGAGCACAATAGAGACCAACAACCTAGCACAGATGAGTGAGAATCGAGACAATAGTGACAGAGAACCAAGTTCGTAGGAATCAGAAGCAGCGCAAATTAATCAAGAGCCTCGTAAGAGCCACAAGAAGCGTGGATGAACGAAGAAAACTAGAATGAGCGGGAACGACGTGACAGCATGAACGAATTGCTAGGGATTTAGGAATATGGATTTTACAAACTAGGGAAAGAGGTGACTACATGAACCAAGAGCTCAGAGGAGGAAGAAGCTATCGTAGACAAATTGATAAAGTTAGGGATTTCATATTTTGTTTTCTTTTAATTTTTCTCACTTTTACTTTTACATTTTCTTTTAATTTTTACTTTTACTTTTCAGATTTTAGATTTTTTTTCAATTTTATGTTTAACACATGTATCTTACTTGGCGCTGATCTAGCAACAAATTGGGGCTGACTGGACTGACACCTCAGCAAAGTTAACAGGCCAATTAACGACTGGCTAAAATTGAAAGTTAATGCATTTTATTACTACTTTTTGAAATTCTGGCTAATATTAAAAAATTGGGAAAACTTTGGGTATTTTATGGTAATTTACCCTTGGATTTTTGTTTTTGGTTTTCGTTTCCTTTTTTTTCTAAGTATAAAAACTGAAAAAACAACAATACAGAAACCTATAAAAACAAATACTAATATAACACAGAAACTTAAAAAAATAGCACAGAAATAAAAAAATGCATAAAAACTAATATAAAAATACAAATAACTAAACATGCCCTTAGTTTTTGTGTGTTTTTTAATTTTTTATTTCTGTTTTATATTAGTGTTTTTTTTTCAGTTTTGTACTTTTTTTTAGGTTTTTATGTTTAGAAAAATAAAATCCAAAAATCAAAACAGGAATGGATACTAAACATGCTCTTAGTCTTCAATTTTTTTTTTTCATATATAATCTTTCTTTAAATTTCACTGACTTGAATTAATAGTTTTATCAAGATATTTGTGTGATAAATACATGTGGCAAAACGACATCAGTTTTTACACTAGATAAAATGACATCGCTTTAATCTTCAAAGAAATCGATGTCATTTTGCTTATTAAAGAAAACAAAATCAATTCAGCTATTAACAAAATGACATCAATACCCATCATCAAAATGACAACATTTTGCTTGTTACTTAAGTCTCCTAAGAACTTCATCTTCTTCCTCCTTCACATTCTCTCTAACTCTTGCATGCTTTGTGTTCTCTCTCAACCTCTTATATATTCAAGCCATCATAGAAGTTGGTAGTTTTCCTCTCTCTAGTCGGCCCCATCATCATCGTCGGCCTCTAATATTTATATTTTGTAATATACAATAAAGTATGTACCCTAAATCTCCAAATTAATATTCATAATTTTCATGGTATTGATATTAGGAATAAATGTCCTCATGACAAAAGTAGGGAATATTGATAATTATAAAGAAAATTGCATAATCCCAAACACAAAACAAGAAAGAACGTATTCATTAATGTAGTGAAAATGTCAAGTCATGGTGGCTTACATGCTAAAGGCATTATGTTGGAGAAGATGTAAAATTCGATTTCTTGTCTTCCTTTTTCAAAGAACGTTGCATGTTCATCATTCTCAGTTTCACTTTTTTATTTGAGATTATGCAATGGAATTGAAGTTAAACAACCAAGTTATTGTATTAAAAAATATGCTCGTGTTTAACTGGGTACAAATGGGAAGAAGATTATTGCTTTTGTATCCAGTGATGGTTGTTTGAACTTCATCAAGGAAAATGTAAGTTATATTTCTATAGTGGCCTTCACTAGCTTAGGCATCTTAATATTGTTTAATCTCTATGCTTCATTGAAACTGCTTTTTGATTCATTATCTTATAATACCATTAACTTAATGATCAAAATTAATGGATTTCTTCATTAATTTCTTTGTATGTTGATGGCAAATTGATTCATTGATCTTTTGATGTCTATGATTTTTTTGGTTAACTATTGCTTGACCTACTATGCATGATGAAGTTTTGACTACAAGGTTTGGAATGAGGAACATATTGTTGGAGATATCCCTATGATTAGGTTCAAAGTTGTGAAAGTGGTTGGTGTCTCCCTCCTAATAGTGAAGAGGGAAAAAAAGGAAAAGTTAAAATTATAAGAAATTATATATGAAAGCTCTTTATAGGCTTTGAATTTCTGTATAAATTTATAATAAACCAAATTCCTTCTAAAATTGTATTAAAGCCCTCAATACTAATAATTACTCTATTTGCAAGATTGAAAAAAGTTGTCAATAAGGAAGTAGATCTACAACAAAATGTGCAGTACGTTAGCTATGTCTACTGCGCATTTTCTAGAAGTTAAATTCCATTTCTATATGATATCTAGGAATTATAACTGTATAGTCAAGCATGAAAGATAATAAATTGATGCTTGCTTCTAGTAACCTTTGAATTTACACCTATATTTGTATTAAAGTGCTAACTGGTTAGCACCCAATGAGGCGATTGCACTTATCAAAAGCATTTACAGTTCCTAATAGTATAAGCATTTATGTTATACTCTTAAGATTGATTTTGTAGTAAATTAAGTTGTATGAATTATATGTTTGTGTGTGTGTGTATTATATTATATGCTAATTGAAAACAAAGAATACTAGTGGTCATAAAATAGTAATTTTAATGAAATAGAAAAAAAAAACTCTCTACTACCTTGACCAACCTAATATGTGGTACCATTTGCACAATCTTGAAAATATAACAAGATACATCTTACTATTTGATCGGGATTTTCATAGTTTTGCATATGTGATATTGTTCTTATACAACTACTTAACTGCATTTCATCACTTTACTGTAGCCTCATATCCCCATTTATGCCTCCACTGCTACTTGTCACGAGTTCAGACTTTATAATCTTGTGAACGTTGCGACACTAACAAACTCCTCGACTTGAGAACGTCTTCCTTGTTTAGAATGCTAGTTCAGCTTTTTCACAAATACTTCTTAAGAGTACTTATATTGAACACTTAACAGAAGCGACTTGAAATATGAAAGATGGAAAGAACACAAGAGAGCTTTGGAGAATATGGAAAATACTCTTATTACTTAAGAGAATTACAAAAGAATAGAGGGATTATACGAGTGAGACCCCTAGCTTATTTATAATCCTCCATTCCTCAATAGACGATTAGGATCGATACAATCTGATGGCTTACAATGAGTCTTTAGAATCATCTATATAAATACCCAACTAATCACTCCACCTATCAAGAAACTAATTATGCTATTTAGAGTCTTCTACCTACTCTAGACTTATGAAGAATCTTCTAGAGAACTCTAGGGTCAAACAATCAATATAGCCTCCTTGGTGGGATAAACTTTTACTGCGTGATATACTGCTTCTATCACCACCACCACCATAACCTTCTCCATTTCCTTCACCAAGGGATTATGGAGACTTCTTTCATTGCCTAAATGATGAGAGATGACGTTATCAATTATTTAAAGGAGAAGAACATAGTTTTGAAAATAACTAATTATCATAGAGTCAAGGAACATGTGATTATTTAAGATATGGCATTACTTTAAATGTCATCATAATTTTGAATTTAAATATATGAATAGTTTGTATTTGAAACTATTTATGTAATAAATATAGAAGTATGTGTATTTATGTTTTTAATATATGTGGTCATAATATATGTAATGTATGTTATATTAATTAATATAAAGTATTTTTTATTTTGATATCTTTAAAACTGACTCCAGTAAGATGAAAATATCATTATTGCATTAATGAACTTAAAACCATAATAGACAAGTTAGATAAACACTTAATGTTAGGTCTAACACGAGAGAGAGAGAGAGAGAGAGAGAGAGAGAGAGAGAGAGAGAGCAACGGCCTATCATATATAACAATTTAAAACATAATGGACTATCACATTTACAACTATTTTCCATATGTGGTTAAACACTCTACCAGTGTTATGAATATCTTAGAATGTCTAAACTTGAATAGTTTCTCCATTTTGAGTGGCATTAATATGGATTCTCCACCTACAACCTTCTCACACTCTACAGTTACCCTCAACATGTCATTCTTTTTACATACAAAGTCAAAACTACGTTATGGAATAGTTTCTCAACACATTTTTAAATTTAGTCACTCAATTAAATATTATCCACTACTTATAGTTGAATTTTGGATTCCACTCCAATTAATATAATGAAATGAAGACTTCTTCCTATCTTCATCAGAACTCTTATATAGATTGCCTTTGGCATCATTATAAGCTTCTAATTAAATAATTATAAGGTCTACAAATTAAGAATATGAATTTGGGAATTTAGGGTACCTATCTATTGTATATTACAAAGAAGAATTATTAACGACCATAGATGATGATAGGAGTAATAACAAATCCACAAAAGATAAGGATATTGAATATAATTGTTAGCTTTTATATTGGCTGGAGTAAATAAATAAGTTCTTGTGAGATAGAAATAGGCAAACCAAATAGAGGAGAAAGGAAGAAAAATGAAGAAGCAGAAAGAAAGAAAAATGAAGAATAAGGTTTAACTGAGAGTTAACTCATTAAAAAAAGACATTATATTGATACTTGCCAAAGCGACATTATTTTGCTAATGACTTAATTGACGTCGTCTCCTTAACATTACAAAACAACTTCATTTTTAATGACATCATTTTATCTAATATAGAAACAACATCATGATGCCACATGTACTGACCACATGGATAGCCTTACAAAACTGTTAATCTACATTAGTAGAACTTAATGGAAGACTAATGGGTAAAAAAAATATTGAAATTAAAGGGGCTTATTTGATAATTTTGAAACTACAAGGATTAAATTAATAATTCTAAAAACCACAGGGACTTATCATGATGTCAACTCTAAAATAGGCAGCCTACAAAGGCTTTAAATTTCCCAATGTTCAGAATTAGGAAAACAACATAAAAAGGGTTATTTTAATCATCAAACTTTCATTCTAAGTATTATTTAATTTTTAAAATTTTTGTTGTTAAAATAATTTCCAATTTTACATAATTAATTATTAATCATAATTTTTATCTAGATATGCATAGTTTAAGACTTGACATGAAAGGGAAACTACTTCATCCCTTTGATATGAAATTGCATGAGTTAACAAACAATTTGAAAACAAATCAACTAATTAATGTAAGAAAAATAACAAACTTTCATTTTACGCCATCTTTGAAAGGACCCCATTGATGGAAATTTAACTAAAAGAATTAAAGAAAAAGACCTAGCGCTTAACTGTATTATTAACTTTTTTTATTAAAATTGTATCAAATTGTACTGTTGACTTTAACTTTATATGATTTTGTATAGTTTTTAATTCCTGCACCTAAAATCAAACTAAATTATGTCATATTGTTCTAAATTGAATCAAATCAAAAGACTAAAATTTTATGTGTTATTATATAGTCTATTTAGATATTTTTATAAACATTTAAAATATAAATTTTTCCTCTTGAATTTAAAGTTATTAATTTTTAACTTTTGTATTAAAAACATGGATAAATTATATCACCTATAATATTTATTTAAAATTTTGGAAAAAGAAGAGAACTTAAACTTGAAAAAGAGAAACAATAAGAGATACTTGGATGATTTTTTAAGATTAGATGTCTATCTCTTTATTTTTTATAACCTGTATCTTAGCTCTCTACTTTTAAAAGAAATTTGTCACTTATTTGAAAATCCTAAAATCCATTTTTTCTTTCCATTCTCTACTCCTCAAGTGTTACTTATTCTTATCCTTACCTTGATTTTACTTCTTACACTTTGTAATTATATTGGGCCCATTTTTATATATAAATTATATGAATGTGAGTCAAGTTCTCTAATGACTTCATTATCCTAAACTTTCATTACGATGATGGCAACTTGCATTATATTTGGTTCTTTTCAGTACACATAGTAGTTATGTTACTATATATTGTGATTTATCATATATAAGAATTCAGCATGTCAATCCTCTTTAAGTCTAAAGGCATGTCTTAAATAGAATTTTTGAGTTATATAATAGTGAATTAATCAATAATATATTGCTAATAGTGTTATTTCTATTCAACTATAATAATCTGGATAGTTTTCCTAATTCAATTAGTAATGTGAAATATTTACGATATCTAAATCTTTCAAGAATGCTCATTATAGTTTAAAAAAAAAAGAATGCTTATTATAATGCATCTTAACATTATGAGCAACTTTTATCATTTGCAGATATTGAATTAAGCTCAACTAGGGCTACCCATGGTCCCTCTGTCAATGATAGGTCCCATGTGTGGGCCACCCATTATGAATTTACCATTTTATTTTTTTGTCTTTTTTCCTATTTTGTCCTTATTTAAGGGTATAACTATCAATTCATATAATTTTTAATACATATTTAGGTATTTACTCCTGATCCATTTATAAATTTATATTTTATCTTTACTACATTTACTTTTTTACCCTTGATTTATTTATGAAATTACAATTTTACCAAGGGGTGGCCTTCCAAACCTTGGGTACTTGGTTTTTCTGTATTGAATTTATGTGAATTTCAAAACTTAATTGTGTTGTTTGAATCAGCTAGCAACTTGAAATATCTATGACATATGAATCTTCATGAAACATCAATCAATGTTACCTGAATCATGCATATATTTGTATATTTTTCCAAACTTAATTTTAAATAGGTGCAAGGAAAAGCAATATTAGAGTACTAATAAAAGAAATATAAGTTATAAAGTATTCAAATTGTGAGTTAATCTTTGATACAATATATTAACTTATTTCAATTATTAAATAGTTTATTTTGATTTCATATTGTAATCTTAAGTTACATCATATACTTCTTTTTAAGTTGATTTTTTATCATTACTATTTATGAAGATTTCAAGTATTAATTCAAGATTTACCTGTTGTTCTCATTATGTGGCCTTTATTTTGAGCTTCATCAATTGTTGTAGTTCGTGTAAGTCAGGATTTATTGTAAGTTACAAAAATTAGTAAATGATTGGACTTGGAAATTATAATACTAACTATGCAGTCTGTTGAACCAAGGGAGGTTCTAATCTTAGTTTTGATGATAAAAAAACATGTTTGATTACTAATGGTTTGATTTTATGATGTTAATATTAAAGATAGGTATTTTTCAAGAAGAATTCAATATGGAAAGCTTGGAGTTTGAAGGTCAAATTTGAAGATAATGGAAATTCAAATCATTAGGAAGCTTCAAGACCTTAGATAGGTTATTTCAAATATGTTTGTAAGCTTTATTTGATGTTCAATTGATCTAAGCCTTTAATTTTGATCATGCATTGCATTTGAAATGTCAAAAGTGTATATTATCTCAATTCATAGGCTAAATCACGTGTTTAAATTGTTTGAAGGTATTTGATCATTCATATAACTTCAATATATGATTTAGAAGGTGTTTGAAATATTAATTATTGCAGTATCAATTATCATTGGGAACTTATTTGGAAAGGTTTAAAGTCAATTATATAGCATATTTTATGTTTTCTGGACACTCAATGACTGGCTGTTCATCATTAACAGCACCCTATTTGAGTGCCGTTTATCACCCCTTCTCCAAGAGCACCAACGGCTACCTATTCTATAAATAATAGCACCGTTGATCAACTTAAAGGGCGCCGTTAATGACTTTGACTCAAATGGCTAGTTTCTACTTCGAGGTTCATCCTTTTTGTCTTCATTCTAACTTCTTAAAAACCCTCATAAACCCTCCTTAAGCCTCAAGACACTATATATATCCTTTAGAAAAGTATTTTGATACTCTTGACTCTCTAAAAAACTGATCAAATATTCTGAATTTCTCAAAAGCCTCAAGCTGCCCATTTTTTCACTACACTTATTTTCAATCGAACTTTTTCTGTCAATTTGTGTTTTTGGGTGTGCGAATTTGTGTTTAATATCTTGCTTGAGTGTTTAAGAGTTTATTTGGTCTATCTTTTACATTTTAGAAAGGCTATTTCATTAGATTGAAGCTAGAATTCATTCATCTATCAAAATTGTCTTTGTTGATACTATTCTGGCTTGAATCTCAATTCCATGTGATAAAATCTATTTTTAAAATCATGTTACTAGAGTTATAATATTTATTAAGGTCTCTAGATTTTTTTTAACCTTATTTCGAATTTTTTAGGCCTTATTAAATTATCATTGAGCTAGAACATTCATATACTTCAAGATAGCTACTATTTTTCACTAGTTTGAGTTTCTCCGATTTCAACATACTCAATCTGTTTCTTTATGTTTTTTTAATTATTTTCTTTATGTTTATTTAAGTTCTTAGGAGTCAGAATAATCTTAGTCTCGAATTTTTGGTTGGTTATTTTATCATTTGTGTGCATTAGTTCATTCATACATCCAAACTGTCCAGTTTTTTATGTTCTTCATTCAATCATGATTTTCACCATATAAATCAACTTTAGGTGCATAAATTGATTGTGGTTAGTTCACATAAGGTGTTAGGAGTGCTCTGGTATTTTTGGTTTGATTTTTAAGCACTTATATTTGTGTT
>JAOXYD010138333.1:0-10797 GCA_028565735.1 Pinacopodium congolense
CTTAAGTTGTGCTTGGGTTGGAAGTTATTAATGGGATTTTGGATGACTAATTATGAGAATTTATTAGGAATTAATTGGGCTTTTTTATTTTGGTCAAGGTTGGATTGGAATTTTAGTTAAACGACATGAATTAAGGATTTATTCATAAGATTGACCATTCCAAGTTTAATTTCTAATTCCATTTCTAGGAATGAACTTGTGGTACATAATAGTCCAAGTATTTTCCATAGGTATCATGAGGCTGATTGAATTTGTCGTTAAAATTAGTCAAGTTAGCCTTGGATTCTATTTCTCTAAGTTACAGAATCTGAGCTTCCGAGATTATGGCTTAGGTTAGTCATTCCTTGATGCTGCTGCGTTGTTAAATCTAGAGAACTTGTTCTGGGTTACTGTGTGATTAGGGTAAGTTTTCTATCATATAGAACTTTTCTAAATTTGGTGGAACATAGGATTTAAGAGCTTGTTCAGACCTATAGGCTGGCATCTTAGACCAATTATAATTTATTTATTTTAATGATCAATTACAGGTCTGAACTCCTGGATATATCTTCTATCAAACTTTCTTTTATTTTCATGTGTTTATTTCTTTTATGTATTTATGTTTATTTTTTTGTATTCGCTAATTATATTTGTGTTTAGTTTTAATGTCGCTTAATTCCAGGGGTTTTTATTTTCTTTGTTTTTCTTTTAACGCAACCTTAGAAGGACCATAATTCTTTGTAGGATCAACCTTGACTTGCTCTATCGACATAGATAGGTTAGGTTAGGTATTTTATTATTTGATAAGCCGACTATAGTTCTTTTGAAAGGAAATCCAAAAAACTTGAGTAGTGTGGATAAGGAATGAACAATCTACTGAGTCAAAAAATTTGTTAAGCTCCACCTTAGTATCATAGATTTTGAAAGAATTCTTTCTATTATAGCTCTTAAATAATTCTAATGCCATTAATCTATTGTCACTGACTTTCCTTCCTTTCAACAAAGATCTTTATGTTAGATTGATAAAATGGCTTATAACTTTTTTCATTTAGAAATGTAGAATTTTATGAATGTGTCTTTCTACCCTACTTTTCACTAATAAATATATACAAGTATATACAATTAGAATGGGAAAAATTATGGGATTATACGAGGAAATATATAAAAGAATTAGTATAGAAATCAGGATCCCAAAAAATAAATAAACTAAGAATTAGGAAATTGACTGGGATCCCACTAATTTAGGCAATGTTACTCAACTATCCAATACTTCTTCTTAAGCTGATGAATGTATATCAAACATTCCCAATTTGCATACGTTTGAGTCATGTTTATCACTAAGTAATGATTTAGTAAAAAAATCAACTTCTTATGATCCAATTGGCATATAGGAAAAAAAACTAATCTTCCCAATTTCTATCTTAGTCTTGATGAAATTCCTATCAATTAAAAAATGCTTCATATGTTCACGTTATTATGGTAAGGAATAATTACTATATAGCTTTAAAGGATGCTCCAATGGGAAATTCAATTCAAATTTAATAGTAGTCTCCCTAATAAAATGAACTCACAAATACCTTATGGAATTGCCCTATATTTTGCTTTATTACTACTTCTAACAGAAAAATTTTGTTTCTTAATTCACCATGTAGTAAGATCCCCTTAAGCTTTGTACAACAATGTATTAGGGACATAGTATCTTCAATTAAGTTTGTCCAATCTGCATCTATAAATCATTCTATTTCTTGGTCGTCATTCTTTTAAACAAAAGACCCATTCCAGGTATTCCTTTCGAATACCTAAGAAGCTATTCAACTACATGTTGGTATCTTTTAGTAAGAGCATGCATAAATTGATTGATCACCCAAACACTATATGCAATTTCAGGCCTAGTAAGTGATAGGTAGCTTACTTTTCTATCCAATTATTGATAGAATTTTTTATTAATTAGAAGGTAATTAATAGAAACATTATGATTCCAATTCTTTTCTAATGGTGTACTTATAGGGCCAACCCAATTTTCCTTTCTCCCTCAATATATCTAATGTCTTTCTTTTAGGGAAACGAAAATGTCTGAAAAAGTTATGGCTAATTTCATTCCAAGAAAGTACTAAATCCTTCTAAGACCATTGACTTTCAATTTAAATTGGAGCAAGTACTTGATATTTTCTATGCCTCCATATCCATCACTTGCGTTCACCATATTGTCAACATACACAATTAAGATGGATTTCTTCCCATTTTTAGATTTCTTTGTAAGTAACGTATGGTCAGCTTGCCCTCACATGTAGCTAAATTGCTTCATAACTATAATAAACTAGGTAAGCCATGCTTTGGGAGACTGTTTTAACCTATAGAGAGATTTTTTTTTAGTTTACAAATAGAATTAGGTTTTTCTTTTTTTAAAACATGGTGGAAACTTCATGTAAACTTCTTCTTTATGATTTCCATTAAGAAGCATTAGCACATTAATTTGGTTTAGTATCAACCTAGAATAGTCACCATAGATAAGAGAACTCGAATAGAATTTTGTTTTGTAATGGATGCAAACGTTTCATCATAATCAAGGCCATATGTTGGTGTATTTTTGAAACAACTAAGTTAGCCTTGTCTCTCTCTGTTCTACCATATAAACTAACTTTTAATAATGATCCATTTGTAGGTTACTAGTGTCTTCTCTTTTAGTATGTTATCAATTTCCTTTATGTCATTTTCTTTCAAGGCCTTCGTATCTTCCATTACTATAGCTTTCCATCTTTAATCTCTCAATGACTCATAAATTTTAGCAAGAATTTTCACATTATTAAGTTAAGAGACAAATTCCTTATACTTGTTTGATAATTGCCAATATGAAAAATGATTTAAAATTGGATGTTGAGTATAGGATCATACCCCTTTTATGATAGCAATGGGAAAGTCATGATAAAAAATTATATTATTACCTTGAGGAGATCCTTGTGATCTAGGATACTCTTCTGGTTTAGATGCTTGGTTACATTAAGTAACTCTTGGTCTCTTTGAGTAAACAAGTAGTTCACCCTCTTGTTGAGTTTTTGAGGTAGTTCTTCCCCATAACTTGAGTCATATGTTGATGTGTGTGTGAGGACATGTGATGGAATAGGCAATGAAACAAATCTAGAGATATAAGAGTCCCAACATGTAAATTCTCCCTATAAAGAGAAACATGGGAATGGAAAGGCTAGTTTTCAAGAAAGGTAACATCATAGGACACATATAATTTTTTAAAGCATACAATATAACATTTATAACCATTCTAAGTAGTAGAATATCCTAAGAAAATAAATATAATTTCTTTTAGATCAAGTTTTCCTTATGTAGGAGGAGTATTATGAACAACACTTGAATACTACAAGAGTGAGAGAATCAAATAATCCAAATTAAGGAAAACATATTTGAAGACAACTAGTAGGAGTTTCAAAATTATGAGTTTTACAAGGAAGCTTATTAATCAAATAAGAAGTGGTGAACACAAAATCACCCCAATGATGATGTGGTGTAGAATTTTCAAAGATCATTGATTGAACAACTTCCAATAAGATACAATTTTTCTCTTAGCTGTCCCATTCTATTGAGGTGCTCAAGTACACGAACTTTGATGGAAATTTTCATCATTAATGAATTAATCTCCCAAAATATGTGAAAAGTATTCTCTTAAATGATATGTGTGAAGAATATGGGCATCAAATTAAAATTTTTATCATCTTGTGGAATTAAAAAAAAAACCTAACATCATATTTTTTCTTTTAGAACATAAACTTAACAAACTCATGTGTGGTCATATATAAAAGTAATTGACCATATTTTCTAGTTAAAATACCAACTCGTGATGCCCCCCAAATATCACTATGAATAAGGTGAATTTTTTTTGAAATTTTGTAATATTGAGTGCGATAATGTTTCCCAAACTATTTTATAAGAATGCATGATTTATAAGACAAGGAAGAAAAATCATTATTGATAAACAACTTCAAAAGAAATGTTTCATATATGACAAACTAAGATGAACTAAACAATTATGCCATAAGATCACATCAAAATTAGATTAATTAGACATGGGAAGATATGCAGGTGCTTTCGGTGTGGGAGAACCATTCACGTAGTAAAGACCTTTTTTTTTTCTTTATCATTACCAATCATCTTCCTAGAATATAGATCTGATCACACATAAGGGTTGCTACATATTTTTTATCTTTAGTTAACTTGTGATGCATGATTGCTTACACTATAAAAGTTCTAATTAAAATTAATGCAAATCTTAACTAACAATAATAAGACCACGAAAATTGATGAGTGCACTTATTATATCATAGTATTGTTACTATAAGTTAGAATTGTCAATCCTATAAGGACTATATTGAATTACTAGAAATATTTTGCCCTTCACTATTTAACCTACTTAAATTAATGATTGATTGATTGATTAATTAACTAAATTAAACTAAACAACTAAATAAGAAATCAAAAAAAAATTATTAGATAAAAAAAGCATTAAAAAAGTGAAGAACTAGATGGTTTATCCCCTTAAGATATGTTCACATAAATCATTCTACTTTTATTCAAAAGATTCTCCAGAATTTCTTAGACTGTAGATTTCAAAACGTAAATCGTACTCTCTCTATAAATCAACCAGAAATTCTCCTTAATCAAAATATTAATTCGTTATATGGAACCAATTGTTTTTATGGAATCTTATATAAGCCTACCTATTGTTTTTATTTGATTCATAGCTAATTTGGAATCATATGTTACCTATCTCTATATCTCAATGTAAGATTCATTACCTATGAGTTTATCTATTCACATAAATGATTTCGTAATATAAATAAATGAAATCAAATAATTAGAATTGAAACTAGTAATCACGTAACAATAAAAAACAATTTTACAAAAGTATCATGGATTGAAAAGTTCATTGATATGATATTTGAATCCTTGATTATTCTAGGATTCTTATAAAAAATCCTATATTGATCTTCAATTTTTTGATGTTAGATCTAATCTTTTTGATCCAGTTACTCTAAAATCTTATAAAGATGGCTTAGAACTCTCTCTTGGACTTTTAATAGTGGCTATGGCTCCCTATAGATCCAAGGTTTTTAAAAAAGAGTTAAAAATCTACTTGGATAGGGGGGACTTAACTACCTTATAGCTTGGCTCATGGCCATAAGGTAGCTCATGGAATATTTTGTGAAGTCTCAAAGCTAGGGATATAGTCATAACCCTAATAGTAACTCTTCTACTCCTTTGAGGATGGCGACTTTGGTCATGAATCTTTTGTTCCTTTACTCCTTTTGGTGTTTTCTTGATTAACTCACTATGGTTTGTGCCATGGTCATGAGATGAGGTTTGACACTCAACGACTTGATGCTTTTTGTCCTAAATTTGATTCTATAACTTATCTAACCCTATATGTGCACCAAATTGCTCTCTAAGATCTATAAAAATTGACATATTCATTGAAATCATCATCAGCAACACATTATTCAAGAATTAATCCAATGTACATCAAATTAACATGGAAATAAACCTCAAACCTTAAATTTATCATTATTAAAAAAAAGCCTAAAAGATATACATATTAGGCTTTATCAAATAATTCCCCCCTCTCCATATACACACTTGAACTATTGCTTGTCCTCGAGCAATGATTTAGACACCTCACATAAAATAATCTAAATTAAGAGTTAAAGTCTAATTGAGTACAAAAAATTACAAAAAATAATTCCTTTAATCTAATAAAAAAACCACGGCTCTATCAGGACAAAACTTTATTGTCACATATAATCATACTATAAGCAAGAAGTAACCCTTAATATATAATATCAAGCATTCAAGTAATACATATAGATCATCATAAAAATTAAGGATTCTAAAAACGAAAAAGAAACATTAGACTTAAAGAATTCAATTAGAGGTCAGTTAGTCTTTTGACCCGAAGGTAATCATCTTATTATGAATGATCCTCGACCTTTTTAGCTTTTTTGAGATGTCATCTAGGCTTTTGACGCAAAGGTCAACACCTTATCATGAACACCCTAAATTACTTACATAAATCGCCCTTTCAAATGGTTACTACCACTATTTATATGCTTTGGCCTTTTTATCAATACAAAGCCAACAAAGTGAAAATTTTTGCTCACTTATTTAACTAAAAAAAATTTTTTTCTTTATTTTTGAACGTTAAAGTACACGCTATTCCAAATTCATAGAACAAGCCATATGAAATATCATTAGAGACCTAATATCATATAAAAGAGTCACTTAACACATATACAGCACTCAAAATTTAAAAAAAATATAGGGCTAAAAATCATTCAATAATTGATCATTGTTTACTAAATCAAAGATATTATTTGTAATCTAATACCATAATTAACAACTAACTAATAATCAAAATCATCTCATGATGAAATATCTAAGCATTGACCATTAGACTTCAACAATTCATGTATATATAGTAAATATGTTTCTTGGTCTAACACTAATTATTATTCAATAAATAAATCAATTATCATGCAAATCAAATCAAATTAAGTCCAACTTTTATTGTGAGTATACCAATTAAAAAGTAATAAAGTGGAGTATTATTAATATTCTAGAATGTCAAACCTACAAGAAAAATATTTCGAATACTAGATCACTTGGATTACAATTATCTTCAAAGCTTAAGATTACTAAATTAAAAGGGTTAGAATAATTAAATTATCCTTAAAGCTTTCAAACAATGCAAAGGATTTCAAATTGCTTTAAAGATTACCTGATTAAATAATTAGCTAAGAATTAGGCTTTAAATGACTCAATTGAGTTATGAAAAGGTTAGAATATCTAATTTAGAGTCTTCACTAAATCAAAACAATGCTGTAGTCAACTCAATGCCTTAACTCTAACATTCCTATTCTATGGTTTGGTCCTCCTATAGATATAGAAATTAGGCTTAAAGTTCAAGAAGTTTTAACATAAAAATTCTTATTTCAAGATTAAGACCCTTATGATTAATCAAAGTTTGTCATTTATTAATTAAATCATGTTATTTACTGATTTTTTAAATGAATAAATTAAGCAATAATTAGATGCATAATCATATAATTACTTTATCTTGAGTGGTCAATATAAAAAAAGCTTTAAGCATTCAAAATAAACAAAGATTATCATCCACCATGTAATAAAAAATCAATCAATCCATTTTATAACTTGTCCTTAGCTCAGAATTAGATTAAAACGTCATATATATCAAACAACATCAAGAGTTAAAGTTAAACCATATGTTTTTGAATATATGTAAAGAAAGAGTATGAAACAAGTGATTAAAGGGGTTTAGATTGAAAAAAATAGTGCTACAAAGTGTTATATAGCCTTTAATCAACTTTAGAAACTCCCAGAATCCTTAAAAACAACCTAAAATCAACAAGTACAAAGTTGGAAAAGAAAACAAAAAATAAAACCTAACCTAGAGAAAGAAAAAGGAAATCCTAACTTAGTTCTAATTTTTTTTGCCTTAAGTTATTTTCTTCTTATTTCAAAATGGGTTCTCTGGCTTTATAAATATGTCTGGAGTAAGTAGGAAGCGAGTAGGAGAAGTTACAACTAATAGGGAGAAAGATTCATCTAGAATGTCTCAACCGCTACTTCAATAGTACTTGAGGATGAGTTAAATGGCACCGTTTAGCCACCTATGTTTAACCTGTAGTATTGATTGAAACATCGGTTAGAGACACTTAAATATGTGTTGGATTAGGCTTGCTGTTTTACTTTTATTTTTTGTCCAATCTTCATATTTTCATGGATTTTCACTTTAATTGAGGCTTAATCTACAAATTAAACAAATTCAAAAAAAAAATAAGCAATTAAACAACAAAATAAGGATGAATGTACATCAAAATATCATAGAAATCACTATGAAATGAACCCCTATCAAAATACATAGTATTGCATGTTCTTCTTCACCTCACACTTAAATCAAATTGTCCTCAATTTGAGGATTAAAACAAGTGAAAGCATAATAAATGTAGAGTGAAAGAAGAGAACATTAATTCCCTAAAAGTTGAATTTTAAAAGTAGACATAGTTAAAAGTAACATATTCCATTCGATGTGATTTGAATGCTTTTAAGAAGATGAACAAGGTTTATTTTCCATCACTTGAATAGTAATGATAGACACAAGCTTGTCCAAGGAATAGACCAAAATTGATAAATAAAACAAAAATAAAGTAAAAAAACATAAAACTAAATCCTACAAATGTAACTATTTAAACAAAACATTCATGATGGCTTAAAACTAAAAAGAAATGAAAAAATATATATAATTGAAAAAAAGAAAGAAAAAAATCAAATGTGGTTACTCAAACAAAAGGTAGAATCAATCATCAGTTGGTGATGGTACTAGATGATGAAATTGTATAAACTCGTGCCACAGCTCCTACCGGTTTTCCTACCTCTCTTGTTGTCTCCTCTAATTTTCATCGCATCTTTCTTGTTGTCTCGCTCACACCATTCCTTATGTCTATTGAAACTTTACCCATCTAGTATTGGATCTAAAATTATATGTCCTCATCTCGGTAAGCAAGGTGTCAACCTAGGAGTAAGTTGGTTAAAGCATCCAATCAATGATGGGTCTATTCTTGTGGAAGGTCTAACCTTGATGTCCTCTTCTCGTCATCTTCTTCCATCTCTTTACTCTTGTCTTGTTCATCTAAAAGAAGTTAAGCTCCCTTAATCCTAAGATACCCACTTACTTTTGTAGCTAATCTCATTTGAATCCACACTAAGGTATCCAAGGGATCTGTATTGATGTTTTTCATTAAATTCAATTTGCTCAACCTAAGCCCAAGTTCATTGACAATTTGATGATATAAGAGGATCCATTAAGTGACCCTCTTATCTTTTTTTTTTTATGAAAGAAGTGATGGGCCAAAGTATCCCTCTATGTTGGAATTTATATTATTCTCTATACACCATAAATGAATTAGGTAGCCTGGGTTCACTAACTCAAAACTCTCAAATTTACCACTATAGTATATGTAATTAACCTATAGAGATTCTAAGCTCTGGACTCTTAATTTTGGTGCTTTTAGTTATCTTACACGAAAATCTCCATCTCCTATTTGGCACCAAAACTATGAGGCCTCATTAGGACTTAGGAATTCTAACTGAGCTTCCCTAGTTGACGGTAGGTCTCCCTCATATTCAACCCTAACTCCTAGGGATATGTTAAAATCCTAAATGAGAAGGCTTCTTCTCTATGGGTCCTTTTTTTCATCTACTTATATCTAGGCATGATTTCTATAGTGAACACTAAAGCAATTGTAAGTAACCACATCCATGCTTAATAACATAATTCATAAGCCAATAATCATGTATAAACATTATGATGGTCATGTAAATAGGTAATCGCACTTAAAGCACACTACATCGTGTAATGTTTTGGAAAATTGTTTGTTTTTAAAGCTTATGTTTCATTCAAAATATTCAATCATCTAACTTAACTTATAAGAATGTCATGCAAACTTTTTAACTAAATCTTAATGATAAAGATACTAAGACCTTCATTAATCACAATAACATGTAACTTATTTAGACATCTATGAAAATAACAATCGTAATTAAAAGACCTCATGCCATCCTTAACCAAGTCAAGAACAATGTACATCAATTCAACTACTTAAATAGTCTAAGATTCCTTCAAGTTTGTTCAATACAATCTTTCATAAAGTATATAACATCATCAAGCGGTTTTACAGATCCCATAAATATCAATATAAATCAATAAACTGAAAAAAAAAACATTAAAACCATAAATTGGCAAGAATAAGGTATCCAATTTCTCATAATACCTACACCTAAATGAAGAATAATTCAATTCAACTCAATAATGAATGGCTAATGTTAAATAATGGTTAATTCACATGCAAGAACATATTAGGTCAATAATTAAACTCAATAGAGATGAAAATCACACCAAATAGACTAATAAGGTCCTACGCATTTGCAAACCCTATATCATGAAGCAAATTACAAGTTTCAAGTGTTAGATGCAAAAATGAAGTAATACCTTGTTAATATGATTAACAACTTGTGAATGGATGCATAAAAATAAAGTTATAATTTTATTTATTATTGGAGAAGTGATGTGAGATTACAGAGTTAAGTTAGGATTAAGAGAAGCATGTAAAAAATGAAGGGGAGTTGAGCTAGGTGTTTTAAAAACTAATATTCGACCCTTTCACAATCTAGGTTAGATTTATGCCCACCATGCTATGCATTCTTCTGTAAAAATATTGATAGGGGTCAAATTGATATGATTTTCATGGTTAATTTTTTGAATTATGACCCCTAATTCAGTGTTTAATTATTTAATTAATGCCCTATTATGTTTGATTTGTAGAATGAAGCTTAATGATGAAGATTGGATCAAAAACATCAAGAACACCTCTTATTTCTGTACATTAATGACACCATGAGAGGGTGCCATTACCTGAAGAACATGGGGCCATTATAGTGTCTAGAACTCGACCTATAATGACACCCTGTGATGGTGCCGTTGTAGGGGAGGCAGGGTGCTGTTGTACTCCAAGTCAACAATTTCAGCTCCATATCTTAAAATTTTCAACATTGGCATGATCTTAATTAAGTCCCTTCTCTCCTAGCATGTGAGGGGGGTCTCCCAGACTCTGTATACAACTAAAAACAACTGATAACATGCAGACAATCCAGAGAGATCAGTTCATAGTAGTGAGAGAAGCTCTAGCTTCTCTCTTCTTTTTCTTCTTTGATAACCTAAGCTTCAAACACTTAGATTTC
>JAOXYD010138344.1:0-10796 GCA_028565735.1 Pinacopodium congolense
TATTTTGAACCAAGAGAGGTTCCAATTTTAGTTTTGATGATAACAAAACATCATTATTACTAATGATTTGAGTTTGCATTGTGAAAGTCAAAGATAGGTTCATTTCAAGATGACTTCATGTGTAAAGCTTGAAGTTCGAAGGGCTAAGATGAAGTTAAAGTAAAAACAAGAGTTATGGAAGCTACAAGACCTTAGTTAAGGTGTCTTACATATAATTTTAAATTTTACTAATTGTCCAATTGATCTAGGGGCTCAAGTTTGATCATGCATTACATATTTTTTTTTTAAAGTGACATAAAGTTTCATAACATAGTCATTGAATCATTGCTATTATTCATATGGTCTAAAATTATCTTTTTTGAAGTTTTATTTAATGTTTGGATAGTTAAAAATTACTTTAGCCATTCGTTTGGTTTAAACTCTTTTGTTAACATGCCTCAAATTTGTCCATATTTGAATTATCATCATTCAATTTGATTTTTTAGTACCCAAATCATTTCTTAGTGTTTCAAAATTATCATACAAATTTTTCCTAGGGTATTAAAAGTGTATTATAATTTTATTTTATTTTTTTAAGCACTTAAAACATTGATTAAGTTTTAAAAAGATAGATTACTTAAAGTTGTCTCCAAATGTTCCTTCTTTCCTTATTTAGAATCAATTCAAGTTAAACCCTAGAATGTCTATGAAAAAAAAACAAGCAGCCACTGAACAAAACTTAGTAGCCTCTTAGACCTTTTAATACTCTCAAATCTCGTTTTCTTGCTCTAAAAAACAAAATTGATATATCAACTTTTCCAATCTCTTCAAGCTATCTCTCTCTGCACTATTTTGATTTTCTCTTATCCCTATCATATTAAATTTATTTTATAAATTGAAAATTTTATATTTTCTGTTAGATAAGGTATGTATGATTGTGATTGATCATAGTTTCGAATTTTTTGAGTGATTATATTGATTGATTAAAACATAAACTCCCAAATCTATCAAATCTATTTCTGTCTTTTTTTTATCTATTTTAGATATTTATTTTTGACACTTAAATCAGTTTCAAAAATTCTAATTGTGATTTTATATTTTCTTATAGTTTATAGAGATTTTATGATTTTTGTTTCAATTTTTGAAAGATTATATCTTAGGTTTTAAGTCTGTTCACTCCAGAAGTGTCAAATCTGTTTAGATTTTTCTGTGTTAAATTGCAACGTGTTTCTGGGCATTTTAATAAAATTATAAAAACCTAGAAATTTTATTTTCTGATTCCCTATGTATTATAGAGTTAGCTCAAAAAAAATTTCAAATTTGTTGAGGCCTATCTCAGTTGGTTTAAAATTTGTTTTTCAAATACACCTAAATTGTTACTATTTTTTTATTCTTGTGTTGATTGCATATTTTGATTATATAAATCTATTTTGGGTATGCATGGTTGTGATTTTTGGTTTTTTTTTATGATCTTAGGATTATTTAGGTATTTTTATTTTGATTTTTTAGCACTTGTATCTTCTGTTTAGGGTTCATATTTACAAACTGCTCAAATCTATCCAGAATTCGTTCATTTACTTTCATACATATATTTTAGCATCCAACTCAATTCTATTTGCTTCCAAATTGTGGTTTTCTATTTTTTTAAGTCTCATAAGTGTTATTAAATATTTAACTAATTTTTTATAGGCTTATAGTATTATTGTTCTATTCATTAAATTTGTCCAGATTTGGATTAAGTGAATATTTCAAGTTGTTCATCATAATCATACAAGTTTTTTTTTGTGTGCATTAAATCTGGCATATTAAATTTGTTTAAGCTTTCATTTGTGTTATTGATCATTCCTTTTATTGGTGAAAGCTTTGGAGCCCTTAGATTGATTGTGCTTTAAATGAAATGCATTCATAAGTGTCCTTAGTCACTTAAAGGGGAATTTGCATTGTTAGATTGTTTACTGTTGTCAAGGCTCCTTTTTTCCTTAAAAGATTGAGTTGTAAAGGCTCATCTTTGTCTATAAAAAGATTGTCTTGTGAAGGCTCCTCTTTGCCTGAAAAGATTGGATTATAAAGGCTCATCTTTACTTAAAAAAAGATTGTCCTGTAAAGACTACTCTTTACCTAGAAAAAGTTTATAATTGTTTTTACTTTAATCAGTTAAGAACAATATCTAACAAGTAGTTGGAGAGGAAACAGAGCCTATCTTTAGGGTAGGTGAACTTCTTTAACAAACTGTGTGTCTTGCCTTCTCTTCTCTCTCTTTTTACTTATTACTTGTTATGCATTATCAATTTGGCATTCACTCTTGCATACCTCATTAAATAAAATTGGTTAAGTGTTAAGTTTAAATTCCACATAAAAGTTTTTAAACACTCAATTCACCCCCTCTTGAGGGTCCTTAGGGCTTACAGATGGATCTCTTTAGCAAATTTAGATTGAAACAATAATACAAGAAAAATGAAAGATTAAAAAAATTAATTAAGTTTTCTTCCTAGCTTGTTCTCTTAATAATTTTGTCAACTGCAGTTATTTATGTGTCTTGATACAATTACCTAATCCACTCTGATGGAATTATGTGAAAGGTTATGACTTTTTAATCTGAATTTGAAAAGTTGTAATATTTGGGTTTATCTATATAAGATGTGTAAGTTCAAACTTAAGATAATGATAATGTTCATTCAAGAAAAGCAATACAATTCTTTGTTTCTAGGAGAAGAATATGAGTGTTGGATAGATTCTACTGTAGATTTCTTCAACCTGTGAAAATTATAAATAATTTATAAGTTGTGATTATTCGATATTTGATAATATATATACAAAAGATCCTATTTCAATCGATCTTTATGATTAATTAATTTATCTTATATTGATATCATAGCACAGTTCTAATATGCATCTAAACCACATATTAATTCATGTTTTTAGTTTGTTTTGAATATTTGCTTTATAATCTACAAAGTTTTAATAAATGTTTTTTTCTATTTTCTGTGATTTTCTAAATTTGAAACTTTATTTGTTACCCCATGATTCCAATATATTATTTGTTAATTTTATTCAAAGTTTAGAAAATGTGAAGAATTGGGTTATCTATTAATCCATTCATTTAGAAAAGAAGAAAACAAAATTTTAATAAAATTTAGATTATTTGTTAGTCTTTTTCAAAGTTTAAACAATAGAAAGAATTTAGATTATTTGTTACTGGGATTATCTGTTAATCTTATAATTTCAAAAAATTAGAGAAAAATGCCTAATATGAATGAATAAATGTTTTACGGAGATCTACTATTTTGTTTCTTTGAAAACAAACTATTCCATTGTTAAGGGACCATATGGGGATTGAAAAAAGAATGAAAGTAGTGTATACTATACTAAGAGATGCCAACATGGCTATTGATGAAATCCCACAAATAGGTGTTTATAGTATTTTTTGGTTTAAACTATAGATTAAACTTTTTTTTTACTTCCCCTAATTGAATGTATTTGGAAGTCCTTATAAGAGTTTTAGTTCGTCTCTTGTTATTGTGGTTGGTTTAATACTCACTAAACTTAATTAAACTTGTCAATTAACATGTAAATCAAGTTTAATTCAAAATTAATAATATGGCAGCATACTGGCTAACAAGTAATAAAGTAAAGCATTTTTATGACTCTGAATGTCTAACCCACAAGAAATAGTGTGCCTACTAAGGAAATCATATTACAATTATCTAAGAGGCTCAATATTGCTTAAATTAAAAGGGTTAGAACTACTAAAACAACTAAGCTAACATAAAAAGTTCTAAACAATGCCCTTGAACTTAATTTAAATTAAGAATTACTAAATTGACTAACTAGCTAAGGCTTAAGTCTTAAATAACTTAATTGAGTTATGTAATGGATTGGAATGTCTAATTTTGGATCTTCACTAACTCAAAATATTACTATAGTTAATTCAATGCCTTATCTCTAATAATCCTAAATTGAAGTTTAGGTATTCATTCAATTAATAGGAATTAGGCTTCAAGTTCAAGAAGTTCTAATCCTAAATTTCATATTCAAGATTAGTATCCTAATGATTAACCAAAGTAGAATTTTTAGATCCTTGATTTAAACTATCTTGTTTACTGATTTTTTTAATGATTAAAGTAGATTTCTCGAATCTTTAATCATCTTTCATCTTATCTTAAGTGTTCAAGTTAAGATAAGCTCTAAGATCTCAAATAAAAAAAGACTAATACCTAAACATGTGTTTAAAACTTAACTAAATCATTAAAGAACTTGTCCTTCACAAAAAAAAAATCAGATTAAAACATCATACATAAACAAGAAAATTTGGATATAGCATTAAACCACATGTTCTTGAACATATATGAACAAAGAGAGTGAAATAAGTGCAAGAAGCGTTTAAATTTCACTAAATATTGATCCAAAGTGATATACAACCTTTAATTAATTTAATAAACTCTTGGAATCCTTAATAATAACTTAAAAATATAAAGAACAAAGATGGAAATAAAAATAAAAAAAACCTAACTAAAGAAAGAAAAGAAGAAACCACAAGCTAAATTTCTGATTTGGAGCTCTTAATATGTTCGAACATGCACAAAATTAGGTTCTCTAGCTTTATGTATGTCTTATCTATAAGTGGGAAGCAAGTAGACAAGTTGCAACCAATTAAAATTGAAGAACCAGTTAAATATGTCTCAACCGCTACTTAAACGAGACTTGAAGAACAGTTAAATGGCATCGTTTGACTATCGTCATTTAACTCTTGATCTAGACTTAAATGTGGGACTAGAAGGGTTAAACGTGGGGTGCTTTAAAACCCACCCACAGTTTGCTCCTATTCAACTACATATATAAATAAAATATTTTAACACTAAAATAGGGGTGAATTTATATCAAATATCAAGAAAAATCATATAAATGAACTCCTATCAATTCCCTACACTTAGGCATTTGTTTGTTCTCAAGTAAATCAATCTATCATCAAATTCAAACAACATAGAATCTTGGGAAAATGAATAATCCATCAAACCATGTCATTGAAACCTTTCCTTAATCATTCAATCATTAAACAAATCCTTAAGATGCCATATGATTGGTTAAGCATATAAATTAATAAATAACTTACAATGACTTCATATTCGTTCAAACTTCAATCCAAATCACACAAGTCATTTTCAAATATAAAATGAGTATTCCCAAAGAAAAATGAATCATCTTTTAACCAATATCACATCATTTAAAAATTAAACATAATCATGAAACAACAATATGAGTTTTTATTATTTGATTGAGAGGTCATTCAATCTTTTTACACGAAGATGAATATTTTGTTGTGAAGATCCCCGTTACTCAATTGAGTCACCTCACATCAACCGGCTACTAAAACCACTCTTTATCTTCAACTAATTGGTTCGAAGCTAGTGTAATGAATGAAAACTTGCTCACTTTTAAGCTTTTAAGCACTTTTTTCTTTTATGTGTTTTTTATTTTGATTTTGAAATTGATTTCAATTTAAACAAGATATGAAAATATCTAAAAGAAGTTCCAAATCACTTTGAAAACACATATTTTACACCTGAAAAATCATCATGATCATTAGATATTCATTACATCTTAATTTATCAAAATAATAAAAATCAAAAGGAAAAATGTTAATAATATACATTAGAATCGACGAATTTTTTTTTACAAATTATAGATTATTTTGAAAAAGATAATAAAATGATAAAATTGTGGACGAATAAACATAAGTGTGAAGCAACCATTCCCTCTCCCACACTTAAACTGAACATTGTCCTCAATGTTCATAAAACCAATAATAAAGCACAAAATGGGAGATAAAGAAAAGAAAAGCACCTAGAATGAAATGATAATATCTTTAATGCTCCATTGAAGTGAATATTGAAATGAGATTTTGTTTACTACTAGAAATGATAAAGGAAAATGAAAGAACAAGATACAATAATAACAGAAATCATGCTCCATATGTATAGATATCTCATCCAAGTACAACAATGGAGTCAAAATATATTTAAAAGACCTAAATACATAAGAAGATGCCAAACTACAACTAAAGAAACGAAAACAAACAGCGAAACAAACAATAAAAGCACATGGTCCATGAACAAAATGCATAATTATAAATAACTAAAAATCATGACTCTAATCATCTTGAGGTGGAAGGCATGCCTTGAAATGCTACTCAATATGATTAAGTTGTTTTTCAAAATGATCCATCCGAGAGTCCATCCATCCATCTGAGAGATAAGAGTAGTAAAACTAGTCTCCATACGACTCTCCATCCTCAAAATAACAGTCAACAAATCACTAGAGGGTGGCTCAATAGGTAGTATAGGAGGAACATAAGCTAGAATAGGATCAGTAGAAGGCAGCCTATGAACACTTAGAGTGGCCTTGGACAAAGCCTAGCCAACATCTTCTTCAGGATCAGTTACAAGAGTAGGTGCTGAGATATCTGCATCATCTATACACTTACCTGCCTTTAAGGGTTTAAAAATAGTGTTTCTTTACTCCCCACTAACTTTATAATATGACCACAACTTTAAAAGCAAAAACGAAATGGATTTGGATGGATATACTGCTACCTCACCATCAAAAGAGGCACCAAATATCTTGAATATGCTCATTAAGACCACTAGCTCTAGGAAGAACATTTTCACTAAATATGACTACAACTATGTGATCTCTAATACTCAATTGGTTGATAAGATAACCTCTCTTTTCAAGTGGACTGACCAAACCTAATTGAGCTCTAGTTGCATCTATCGAAAATAAGGGATCGGATGGAATCAAATCACCTTGAACTATATACACCTTATGAATATAAATATCTTTTATATCTAGTACCCCTAAGAAAGCAGAAATAAATAAGTGAGTAAGGATTATTGGGGTACCTCGCACTAATCACTGAATGCCAAAAAGGTCATAGGCATTCTGCTCCTTAATATTGGCAAAGAACTCCTTTACTAGCAATAGATAGTACGGGCCTACAATGGTAAGCATTGGAAGCCACTAGAAGGCTCGAAAAAGAGACGAAAATGTGAAACTTTGCCTCCATATAAGCTTTAATAGACATCTCAATGATAAATTCAATATTGTGATAGGCCTCAAACCAATTAAAGTTCTCTTGACTTGTGAAGTGAAACGATCAAACTCTGGCCTTAATTATGAGCTAGAAGCTCTGGAAGAACGTCTAAATGCTATATGAACTAAAACAATTCAATAAATATGATAAAATGAGTAAAAAACAAAAAGAAATTCAAAAAAAATTTCAGGAAATATTACATGAATATTTAATTCATTAGAAAAATCCTAAATTTTGATGATAAAATTAAGCAACAAAATTGGTACCATTAGAAAGCTTATGGAATTTATAACACAATTGTATAAAAATCTAAGCAATTAGAGCACTAGAACTCAAGAAAATTGATAAAATACCTTCTGTAGTGAATAGGAACCCAAACAATTGGAGGGGATTTCTGAGAGATTCTAGCAAGATTTTGAGTCAATTGATGATAAAATTGTGATATAGACAAAAAATGTGACAAACAAGAATTGAGGGATTTAGGGTGTTTGGAAGCCAAAAGGGGCGAAAGGCATTGGGAGAGAAAATATGGAGAAGAAGAAGACAAACTTGAAATTGCGTCGTTTATGTGTGAAACAAGGAGTTAAATAGCTACACCTGGGGAGTCAAACAACGCCATTTAGGTGGTTCATATTTAAGTCCCCATATAGGAGTAAAACGACAGTTAAGAGGGTTAAACGCGGAGCTATTTACTCCTCTCGTTTTACTCTTTAAAATTCAATTCTAAGAGTAAAAAATCACACCAAACTTAACTAATTTGATCTCAATTTAAGTCTTAATCATTCCAAATAGATTAAACATACAATTTAAACATGGATCAAGGCTAAAATCACTTAAATGCACTGAAATCAAATTAAAGAGGATTAAAACATACTTTTAAAACACTTAAACACACTTAAAGAAAGACTTAAACTAAATAAAAAGAAACTTAAACACTCTAAATTTTTAACATACCAAATAAAACACTAAATTAAACTTTAACTTCACAAAAAAAAAAAAAGGAAGGCACACTAATTTAAAGGAAAAACAAACTATCAAATTAAAATCACACACAAACAAAAGACTTAATGCATTACTAAAACAAAAAGAAACTTGCACACACATACTAAAAAAAATTAAAACTAAAGAAAAGACTTGAAAAATACAATAAATAAAATCAAAATAAACGCACTAGACTCTAATTAAGGATTTCCAAAAGAGGCTTTTAAGACTAAAACAAACGGAAAAAAAAAAGAAACACACAAGAATACTAGAAAATTAACTTTAAAACACACTTTAAAAACACATTAGACTAAGAATTAAACCTAAGGAACACCAAATTAAGACAAAAGAACTTAAATCCACAGTTAGGTTGCCTCCCAGTAAGTACTTCTTTAAAGTCTTTTAACTGAACCTTAAAGTTAGAGAATTGTTATACAAAATTTGAGCTCACCATACAACTAATTTATGCCATTATTTTCATATGGGCAAGCTAATTTACTAAGGGCACTTCTACCTCTAATTAGATGTCAAAATCGATCATAAATCTTACCCTTGATGAAAATCGAATTTAACCACCTTTTCATAGTAAAGTACCATGACAAATAATTAAGGATAACAGCTTTAGGCCTAAGAACAAAAGTTGCAACACTTAGGAAATATAAACTCACATATGGAACTTCACTTGGTTCATCCTTAACAACTTCATCAAATACTTCAATTTAATTTTCCTTCGATTCAATATGAAGCCTTTCCTCTCTATTAATGATGGCCTTATCATGACTTGCATCTATTGCTTTATCTAATGAAAATCCTAAGGTTTCTACATTATGGTCTTTTAAGTCACGCGTAGGTTGGTTCATAATTTGAGCAAATCAAACCATAAATTCATAAAATAATTCATCACTCCAAGGTTTCATCTAAAGGTTCAAATGCTTCACATTTAAAATCATGACTAGTAATCAAGCTCACATCAGCTTCCACATCATTATCTAAGTGAAAAATCGATTCATTACTTTCTAAAGCTTTATCATAAATTACAACATTTTCTAAGTCAATAGCTTGGTAAAAATTCAAACATTGACCAATCTCCACATCAGTAATGTTAGAAAAAAATTAAAAACTCTTGCTTATCATCATTCTGTTTAAAGGAAATAGAAAGCTCTTACTCACCATTATCATTGTAAAAAGTATTTGATTCACTTGAGTCTAATGCAAGGGAAGCATTCAATGGAAATGGAGAATATTATTGAGTGAATTCTTCCAATTGTGCCATTCAGAATTCTAATTGTAATTATAAAAGAGCCTTATCTTAAATCCTACTTTCTTTGATAATGGAATGCATTTTTCTAAATCCTCTCTTTAAATCCTTCATTTCAATTAATTTAGCTATTCTAGCTTCATAATCAGAAGAAGGTTCATAAGATGATCTAGAAAATTGCTCAAAAAAATCTTACAAATAAGATGATTGACAAGGAGTAAAGGATGGTTCAAATTGAGATGGATTTTTCCATGAAAAATCATGATATGGTGAATGATCAAAGGCATAGGATTCATGATGTAATTCACCTTAGTACGCCCATTCATTACTTACCTCTTCAGGCTCATACCATTAATGATCTTGCCAATAATTATATCGTCCCCACTTCTTCTAATGACTATAAGTAGGCATCAAAAGATATGTAATACATAAAGTAAACAAAAAAAACAGCACAAAATCAAGAACATGGAAAATAAATAAGAAGAAACAAAGCAAAACAATATAAATAATATTTACATCTTAGAGTAATTGGCATCGATATATTCCTAATATCACAAATGAATTCTCTAGTAACGATGTCAAAAACTTGTTGTTGTGGTTGATTTAATACTCACTAAGCTCAATTAAATTTATCAATTAACATGCAAATCAAGTTCAATTCAAAACTAACAATACGGTAGTGTGCTGATTAATAAGTAATAATGTGGAGCATTTTTATGACTCTAAGTGTCAAACCCACAAGGAATAGTGTGACTACTAAGGCAATCAAATTATAATTATCTAGGAAGCTCAAGATTGCTTAAACTAAAAGGGTTAGAACTACTAAAACAACTAAGCTAACATAAAAACTTCCAAACAATGCCTTTGAACTCATATTAAATTAAGAATTACCAAATTAACTAAGTAGCTAAGGCTTAGGTCTTAAATGACTTAATTGAGTTATGGAATGGATTGGAATGCCTAATCTAAGATTTTCACTAACTTAAAACATTGTTATGGTTAAGTCAATCACTTACCTCTAATTATCCTAAATTGAAGTTTGGTTATTCTTTCAAGTAATAGAGATTAGGCTTAAGGTTTAATAATTTCTAATCCTAAATTCGGTATTCAAGATTAGTACCCTCATGATTAACCGAAGTAGATTTCTTAGATCCTTGATTTAAACCATATTGTTTACTATTTTTTTTCAATAATTAAAGTTGATTTTTTGGATCTTTAATCAGCTTTAATCTTATCTTAAGTGATCAAGTCAAGATAAGTTTTAAAATCTCAATTAAACAAAGGTTAACACTTGAATATTTGTTTAGAACTCAAGTAAAGCTTTAAAAACTATCCTTGACAAGAAATCATATTAAAACATAGTACACAAATAAGAAAGTTCGGATCTAGCATTAAATCACATGTTCTTGAATATATATGAACATAGAGAGTGAAATAAGTGAAAGAAGGGTTTAGATTTCACCAAATATTGACCCAAAGTGATAAACA
>JAOXYD010138355.1:0-10796 GCA_028565735.1 Pinacopodium congolense
TATAATCCACGTGATTACAGCTTCTGGACTCACAAAGACAACCTGCAAACTGAATTACAAAAGATTGAAACTAAAAATAACCTAAAAACTACTTTGATCTGAAACTAATGTGTGTTTGATCCTAAAACTGATGCTTAAAACGTCTAGGAGAGGCCCCTTTATATAGGGATTGAGTAGCTGCAAGTGGAAGAAGAAACCAAGCCGCAAACATTAAAGATTTTGGTCAAAAATGGCTGCTACACGTGCTACAACGGCACCCCACCAAAATAAAACGGCACCATGTTTATCTACAACGGCTCCCTATTCATCCTACTATCAAACTACAAATTATGGCCCCTTAAACGGTGGTTTACAGTAGTACAACGGCACCCTACATAGGGAGCCGTTTTAGGTTGACTTTTGAGTTGACTTTTTACACAACTTTCATATTTTGACTACAATCTTCATGTTTAAGCTCCCTAATGTAAAGTAAACATAATAACACATAAATAGATCATTTAAGCACTAAAATAGGGTTAAATTAACATCAAATAACATCCAAACATACTACAAATTTAACCCCTAACAATAAGACATAGTCTTAGCCCCTATGCCTCACCTGTCATGTAAGTAAAAAAGAAGGATAGCTCTTGGAGTATGTGTGTTGGTTACAGGGAACTTAATAAACATACTATCAAGGATAAGTTTCTAACTCCCTTAATTTAAGAGCTACTAGATGAGCTACATAAGTCTAATTGATACTTAAAACTGGACTTAAGAACTAGGCATCATCAGATCAGAACGTATAAAGATGACATTGCTAAAATAGTCTTTAGAACCCACGAGGTTCACTATGAGTTTTTAGTAATACCCTATGGATTGATGAATGTCCCATTAACATTTTAAAGCCTAATAAATTTCATATTTTAACCCTTTTTACACAAGTTCATTATAGTGTTCTACTGACATTCTTATCTATGGTCAATCGGTAACCCAACATGTTGATCACCTCAGGCAGGTGGTGGAACTTCTCAAAATCTATCACCTATTTGTCAAGGGCAGTAAATGTTTTTTTGCAGCTAGATAGGTTGACTACCTGAGCCACTCAATATTTGAGAAGGGGGTAGCTACTGATGATAAGAAGGTGAGACTATGAGGGAATGGTCAGTGCCTAAATCATTAAGAGAGCTAAGAGGTTTCCTTTGACTGACAGTGTATTGCAGGAGCTTTATAACAGGGGATGCATAATTAATTGGACCTCTAACTGAATTATTAAAGAAACAAGTTGTAAACACAGAAGCTAGCTTTTAATAAGCTGAAAGAAGCCTCAATTACAACATCTGTACTAGCCCTCCCTGATTTTTCTTAGCCATTTATAGTGGAAGTAGATGCCTATAAAATAGGAATAAGGGCATTGTTGCATCAAGGGGGATATCTAGTGGCTTATCTGTGCAAGACATTAGCTAAAAAACATTTGGGCTCTCTATATAAAAAAAGGAATTGCTAGAAATAATCAAGGCAATTAAAAAATGGCATCACTACTTAAATGGAAGGCAATTTAAGGTACACACTGACCACCAAAGTCTTAAATACATACTAGAGCAAAGGATTTCAATACCTTTCCAATAAACATGACTACCTAGGTTACTCGAATATGATTTAGAAATAATTTACATATGTAGAAAGGAAAACAAAGTTGCTGATGCTTGTCCAGGATACAAGCATAGAATTATTGACTATAACTATATCATAAGTCTAGACACAACTAATGGAGGAGATAAAGAACAGCTGGGAAACAAACTTAATAATGCATGACTTAATCAGGCAGCTAAAGGTAGGAGAGCTGAATTCAAGTAACTATGAATGGAGAGAGGAGTTATTGCCATGGAGGAGATTCAGGGGTTATAGCCACAGTAAAGAGAATTCAAAATGTCTTCTACTGAAAGGGTATAAAGAGAGATGTCAGGAACTATGTAAAGACTTGTATGATCTATCAGAGAAATAAGTATGAAAATGTAGCCTATTATGGAAAACTACAACCACTACCCATACCTAAGGGGTGTTGGGATGAAATTATTATGAATTTCATAGAAGGAATACCTAAAAAAAGAGTGAAGTCTAGCATTTTTGTGGTAGTAGATAGGTTTAGTAAATATGCCCTTTTCATGGCCATTAGATACCCCTATTTCATGGCCATTAGATACCCTACAGTTGAGACAAAACTTGCTCAAATCTTCCTATACTATGTGTTCAAATTACATGGGATACTAGCAAACATTATGAGCGACAAGGACCATTTATTCCTAAGTGCATTTTAGAAGGAGAATTTTAAATTATCGGGAGTAAGCCTAAAGTACTATATAGCTTATCATTCACAATTTGATGGTCAAACTGAAGTAGTAATAAAGTGTTACAAATGTACCTTCACTGTCTAAGTGGTGACACCTCGAACAGGTGGGCTAATGTCATTAACAGAATGATGGTATAACACTACTTACCATGTAACCATCAACACCTCCCCGTTTGAGGTCCTATACTGTGACCCCCACCCATCTATGTACCTTACTTTGCTGGTGAATATACAAATGTAATGATTGACCATATTATAAAGGATCAAAGAGAGCCATCATAGCATTAAGGTTCCACCTGCAGCGAACACAAAATAGAATGAGACAATAACTAGACACAAAGAGATCAGACAAGGAATTCAAGATAGGGGATTGGGCATTTTTGAAAATACATCCTTACTATTAGTACTATATATAGAGGAGGTATAATTAGAAGCTAGCCCTGAGATTCTTCAGACAGATCTTTGGGAAGTTGGGAGCAGTTGCTTACACCCTCAAACTTCCATTGGAATCTCTAGTACACCTAACATTTCACGTGTCGCAATTGAAAAGGTGCAACTTCCCTCAAAACATTGTGTTTACTGAACTACTGACTACCCTTCAGAGCATTGATAAGGTTTAAAGGCTATTTTAGACCTATGGATTGCCAAACAACACAATAGACCGCTGACCTAACCTCTAGTAAAGTGGATTGATGGATTTGTTAACAACACTAATTGGGAATCTCTCTTCAAACTATAACAACAATACCCCGATTTTAACCTTATGGACAAGAATCTTGAGAAGGAGGCTCTATTTAAGAGAAAACGATGAATAAAGAACCCTAATTTGAAAGGCTCTTGAAACTCATATGCACTACTGTTTATGACCATCTTGGACATTATCATATTGACTTAAGTCAAATGTTGTCATATAGGCCAAGCCCAAACGCTGTCGTAGTGGGTTATAAGTATAAATAAAAAACATTGTCGTTATAAATTTTATTTTGCTGAATCGAATAGGAGTAATATAAGACTTCCCCTCTCTTAATGTTTTAACAAAGCACAACATTGCCTCATTACTTAATGTAACAAAGTCATTGCCCACCTTCCTCATTAGTTTCTGGAACATGGTATATAACTCTTCTAATTCCTTCTCTTGCTTCTCTGTTCAGTTTTGATTCTTATGCAACAACTTCTCATTCCTCGTCTGACTTTCTATTATTGACTTCAATCCTTGTTTAATCCTCCGAAGTTTTGCTGCCCTTATTCCTTTCGCTATATTTCAGTCTTTGAGGCTCATCCTGCTCTAATACCAAGCTATTGTGAATATTGGTGTTGGAATTAGAATACACTGAGGAAGAAAGTAGAGAGAGAGAGAGAGGGAGAGAAGAAGAAGAAGAAGAAGAAGCTTTAATAGAATATATTTTCATATTTTCCCTTTGAGAGTTTGATACAACAATATGTATGAGTTAGGTATCTTTGGTAGCCAACCATGCTCAACCCCATGTATTACAAATTAAATGATTTAATTAAAATAAAAGCTATAATGATGACATTTCTTATGTATGCTTACAACATCATTTGGGCTTGGTCTATACGGCAATAATTGTCTTAAGGCCATATGGTAATGTCGACGATAGTAATAAACAGTAGCGCATCTGAATTTTAAAAGTCTTCCAAATTAGGATTCTTCATTCATTAATTTCTTCAAAATAGATCCATATATTTCTTCGAGTAGGAAAATTGCAGGAAGCAACCAAAGACAAATACTTATGTGTGTAGAAACGATAACAGGAGAACTGGGACTTAGGTGTCCTAAGATAAGTAAAATAAGAGGCTTGGATGTGATGATAAAAAGAGCATGGCTTCACAAGGTGTTGGTTTAATGCTATAAAAGATGCAACTTTTAATAAGTTACACATCATGGGCTATACATATAACAAGGGAATTAAATGATTGGCACATCAATTCAGATTTTCTTTTAATATTTTAAATTATGACTTATGAATTGGGGAGCTAGAATAGTTAGTAGGCATGTGGTATATGGTTGGTGTCTTAATGAGTAGCAATTTACAATTGGGTAAATTTTTCTCCACTGTCTCTTAGTTAATAAGGTGTAAGAGAAAAATACAGGGAGAAAGGCAGAGTAATAGGCTGGCCAAGCATGATTTTGGTAGATTTAGGGAGATTAAGGGATTAGCATTAATGGGGATGGTAATTTGATGTGAGTTTTGAACTCTCTTCATTAATGAAACATTGGTCACAAATTACTAGGTTTTGAAGTAAAAAGGATTATATTTATAGCATTTGATTGAATTTGTTAAAATGATATTCTAAGTCAAAAAGCAGTTCAGTTATATTATCATGTGCAGAATGAATTTGATCTTAAGAGCATTTTAAAGACAAATCTTTTAAAAGTTTATTTATTGTGCATTTAAAACATTTTTTTTAATTAGGCTGCTTATTTTACTTTTTTGTATGAATTGATATATTCTCAAATGAGATGACATTTTAGTTTTAGGTGATGTCTTTTTCTGAGGGAAAGAAAAGGAAGAAATGAGAAAAGAAGGTAAAACGACTAACATATGAAAGAAGAGTACAAGTGTGGAAGTAGACATCTGGTGAAGTCATGTTGTGAAAGAAAAATGTATTAAATATGTAAAAGACAACTTTTTCTTTTTGTTTTGGGGAAGGGGTGTGTTAAAGAAGACAAGAAGAGCACCTCCGTCTTGGTCTAGAAACCCTAACCCAAAACAAAGCATAAAGAATAATTTGAAAAAGAAAAAACAAGATGAGCTTTAATCATCTAAAAGGTTTTAGAGGTGCGTATTAAATATTTCGCATAGCATTAGATCTATCTACCCAACACCCTTCTGAGTTGAATGCAAAAATAATAAGAAAGTTTGGTTCTTCATTTAATTTTTGCCATATTTTTTTTACCATATTTTACTGGAGCTATAACAATCCCACTGTTATTGTACTTCTTCATATTAAAGGGCCAATAATAAGATCCATATTCTAATTGGGGATTATTGATTACACTATATCGATATAACAATCTTAAACTATAATCATAATTACAAAAATGTATATTGCATATAAAAAATGAAAAAAAGTATGATATGACCAATAATTTAAACAGTTGTCTTAATGAAAAACTATTTAACTAACATAAATTTTTTTCCTGTTTGATACATCTATCTACATGATCTTATACATGATAGAGCAACATATGGTTATCTTTATTGGGCAACGCTTAAAAATAGGTGAAAATCTACTTGGACATAACTTGATATGAGGAGTAGTCACTAGCTGATTATGTTCATGTCTTTCGGGTTTTTAAGTAAGGATTTTACTCTAACTTATATTCAGTTAATTCTTATTAGATGACAATAATAAAGAGAAAATTTTTTATAAATAAATTCATGTTTTTACCAAGGGCACGTTTAGTTGGTTTATTAGTTGTAGTTTTTATGTTTTTGTATTAAGTTTTGTGTATTTTTTCTGGTTTCTGTACTATTTTTTTTTTCTATTTTCTGTATTAGTGTGCTATTTTTATTAGTTTATGTGCTATTTTTTTTGAGTTTTTATGCTTAAAAAAATAGAAAACGAAAATTAAAAATAAAAACACATCTAAACAAGACCTAAGATTTAAATCTTAGTAAAGAAAGATATCCTAAACATTTTCTCATCATGTGAAGATATGGGTGGTCATCGAATTTTTTGTTCTTGAGGTCTCAAAACTTTTGACAGAGAAAACAATAAGACAACAGATATGAAAAGCCACATCTGTGCATGGACCTTCTTCGTGTTTCTTTCTCAGCTAGGTTGTATACTCGGAGCTCATAATCCATTAAGAATACGAGGCAAGCATCATAAAGAAGTAGATTAAACACCCTCAATGAGAACTTGTAATCACCAGTTGAGAATTTTATTTTGCTAGATGATTAAGTAATAACCCGAGAAGGGCCTGATAAAAAATGGTAAATCTCGAAGCTTGAGACGTGATAAACAACTTGGCCATTGAATAAGTAGATGAAAGTCTCTACCGTTTATTAATAAAAACAGAGGTTCATAAATTTGATTGCAGGCTTTTGTAGAGAGACTTACTCATATTTCCTTCACTCAATGCTTTTGCTATTTGACCAAAAGTTGCACAAGGAAAGAACGTTGTGATAATAACTTAAAATTTTTTGACATGTCAAAACATCTTCTTTTTTTTTCCAACAATTCCTTATAAACTTTAAACAAGATTAGATAATGGGATGACTATTACCTTAGTAAATTTATAAATTTTAAATTTTTAAAAATTTATTTTTAACATTTGTGAAAATTTTAAAATTGTATTTGCAACTTTCAAAAAAATAAATCAAAAGAAGGAGAATCTCATAATAAGTGATGGAATAAAATAGGTACAACATAAATAAGAGAAACACACAATAATTATACTAAAGATAGCATGTAGAAAATTAATTGTATTGTTATCAAGTTGTTCACAGTATTAGGCGAATGAACAAAAAGCATAAAAATGAGGTTAAGAATCGACGGCTTCAGAGTATCTTGTTTGTAATGCTAGAGGTTTGTGGATTTTTCTGTGATTAAGTCTCTCTTTTTTGTACTTCATATTTGTGTCTTAAGTTATACGGATTGTTTTTCTGTTTTTCTGTTTGTTTTCTTTGGGGTAATAGCAAGAAGATGAACCACTGGCCGAGAGATCACTGAGAACATTATGTGATCTTTACCGTAGAAAGGTTTGGTTTGATGAGCCGACAGCAAATGCTATTTGTAGGGCACGTTTTCATTCATCATCAAGGTATTCATTTTACTCCTAGAGCTACTATATATGTCCATGCTATTTTCCAAAATCATTGGAGTTCTTACAGTATTAGAGATTCTAAGGATCATGAAGGCTGCTATATCATATGTTCTGAATTGTGAGGAGATTGAGGATGATAGTGATGCTTCGAGCAGTGAAGATGATTCAGAACTTCAGAAGCCACAAGTTATCCTCAGCAAAGAGGCAGTTTATAAGGTCAACTGTTTGGTCAACTGTTTGCTATCTGCTTGTTTATTGGTCATACCAACCCCATATTTGATAACTAGATGAGTAATTGGATGACTTCAGGAACTTTGAAATATCTTAGTGATATGTTTAGCTCTGTAGCGGTCTCATTTCAGATTTTAAGAGGTTAATTATTCTTTTGACTATAATCACTACGGAGATGTTTTCCAACTATCTTGTCTTCTGAGCATGGGTTCTGTTCATTTTTTGGAGACTTTTAAGAAATTTAGAGGATTTACAGGATCTTTTTACTTCATGGAATTACAGGCCTATCATAAAGGTACTGCATCCAGTAAGAAAAAGAAGAAAGCCAAACTGGAACGTGCCATTCGTAGCATGAAAAAAAAGCAACGCCTATCATCTGAAACTAGTAGTTCAAATAATTATTCACCACTTGTCCATCTGTGGGATGCCCAGGTATGACGCTGTCTTATCATTCTGTAGTTCCACAAGAAAGTCCATAAAACAAATTTGTAACTCCACTTGGTTGCAGGGATTTGCCGAGAAACTATTTTCTCGTATGCGGACTCGCAATGAATGTTTTAAGGTAATTTCTGTCTTTTTTGTTAAAATAACGGTTTGCAATTAGCTGCTTGTATTGGGATATTGCTCCTCAGTTTCTATTTTTCTTTCACAGGGTCAGTCTTTTAAGTTTGTCTATTATTTTATCTGGGGTTTCTTGGCTTGGAAGATATGGGAAGCATGAGTTTGATATTGGAAAGGAGCATTTCAAGTGTAAATTATTTTCTTTTTCCTGCTGTCTTTTTTTTTCCCAGCAAGTATGTTTAAAATATAAATTGTGTGCAAACCTTAGGATAAGATGATGATGCTGAAGGTAATTGCACGTGCTATTGGGCTTCACCGATTGATTTTATTAGACTTTTATCCGTTTCTTCAGAATTATGTTCAGGTATGATGGCTTCTTTGTTTCAGTTGAAGAATTAGTTTTCTTTCCATGATTTTGCAAACTAACTTTATTCATTTATCCAGCCACATCAGCCTGATATCACCAATTTGCTTGCAGCAGCAGTAGTCCAAGCCTGCCATGATATGGTATAGTGGTCTGTTTTGATTTGTTTGATGACAAGATGGAATTTTGAGTGTCGCTCCTTCCCATTATAGTTATTAACACTCCCTGTTTCTTTATCTCTCTCTCTCTCTCTCTCTACACTCTTGTTATTGTATTACCCTGTTAATTAAGAAATCTTGTGTTCAACAGGTGCCTCCTGATGCAGTTGAGCCACTATTTAAACAAATAGTAAATCAATTTGTGCATGACCGTTCGCATTCTGAGGTCTTATTTTGTTATTTTTGGTTAACCTTCTGTTTGTGCAAATGCAACTGGTAGAGAATGTTTTATTTAATTTTGTCTTTGACTTGCTTCATTCCAGGTTATAACTGTTGGGCTAAATGTGATAAGAGAAATATCCTTGCGGATGCCTTTGGTAACTATTCCCTTGCATTTCATCTGTGCATTCTCCTGTTCATGTTCTTTTTCTAGTAAACTCTCATAAATTTGATGAGTTCATAATCCTGGAGGGCTTTTATCTGTTAATCATGTAGCTTTCTTTAACTGGGGTGCTGCATCCTGATTTTCTTGTTACCACACTTGTGCATCTTCTATGCTGTTTGGTCATTCAAAGTTCAAAAACTTATTAAAATCAATCCTTTATGTTGTGATTTCCAGTTGATGACAGAGGATTTGCTACAAGACCTGGTACTGTACAAGAAGACAAAGGAAAAGGCAGTCTCAGTTGCTGCACGTTCTCTGATGAATTTATTCAGAGAGGTATTGAAATGTTTGTTGATCTGCTGTTTCTGCCCCTTGGTACATGGGAGTCATTGAAGCAATAGACGTTGTGCATAGCACAAATTTGGGATCATTAGCTACTTTTTCTTTGCAGATTTGTCCATCATTGTTGCTTAAAAAGGATCGTGGTCGCCCTAGTGATCCCAAGGGGAGGCCAAAAGCATACGGAGAAGTCACTGTTTCTAGCAATATTCCTGATATTGAGTTATTGCAGCGCGATGATGATGAAGAGGATGAGGCTGAAGATGGCGAAGATATTGATAATATGACATGTAGTGGTTTTGAGGATGATTGTTGTAATGATGAGTTTGCTTCTGCTAGTGAGTACAATGAAGTTGACAATGATACTGAAAGTCCTGATGGAGAAGAGGAATTGGTTGATGAAAACAGTGACAACAGCTTTGATGCCAATGGTAGTGATTATGATGAAGAGGGAGAGGGAGTCGAAGACAAACAGGAAGAGGAAGAGGAAGAAGAAGAGGAAGTGGGCGATGATGATGTGGAGGAAATGGAGGATGATGTGGAGGATAATCATGAAAAAGTTAATACTGATATGACTAAATCTAAATCAATTAAGAGGAAGCTATGTGATTTTGATGGGCAGCTTATTACAGCTGACACAAGTGCTCGAGCTCTAAAGAGATTGTTGTGTGAAAAACTAAAGAGTGCCTCATCAGACTCAAAAATGAAGACTTCGAAAAGATCAAAGAGCTAAAGGTATCCTGGCTTGGTTTATGATTCAGCAAACTGTGTGTCATTGTTGCCATATAGTTCATATGGCAGGAAGAACGGAGACCACTTACGGTTAATTTCTTCTGCAATGTCTGTTTACATGCTGAAACATGTGAAACAATTCTGAAAAGTTATGGTTTATGCACCCAAACAATTGATGATTTTGGATGTGTTATAGGCAAAGAAACTGGCAAAAGCTGCTTTGGCTCGGCAAGGATTTAAGGTTCCAAGTTCTGATCAATTGAGTTCTAAGCGGGTGGATCCTTCTACGCTTGAAGTAAGTTCTGTCTTCTTTTTTTTTTTTTTGTAGTGACAGAAGCTTGGTCTTGCTTAGTTGAATTTTTTGTTTCTTGTTTTTTTAAATACAAAAATAAAAAAAAATAATACAAAAACTCATAAAACAATATACTAATATAGCACAGATATTAAAAAATATATACAAAAATCAATGAAAAAACACAAAAATCATAATTAAAAATCACAATTAACAGTTCAATTAAACAAGGTCTTCGGTTTTTCTTCAGCAGGGGATATTAGCAAGCATTTTTTAATTCCTCTTGTTTTTCGTAGGCTCATGTAAGGAAGAAGCTAACCAAGGAACAAAGATTGGCTTTAGTAAAAGCAGGGCGGGAGGACAGAGAGAAATATCAATCACGGACAGCTGTGAAAAGGAAAAAGGTATCCCTATTTGTTTTTGAACATTGTTGTCCCTGCATTTTCCTCCAAGTGCTTTGTTTTTGGATTTCCCGTAGAAGTTTCATTATTGCTTCAAGTCACTTGGACCTAGGCCTGACCACGGTTAATAAACCGTCGGTTACGGTTTATGAAAATCTATAAACCTTAACCTTACTATTAGTTTACGGTTTAAGTTACGGTTTTAAAAC